>PVIW01004341.1:0-135596 GCA_004026585.1 Noctilio leporinus
GGGGAGGGGGACAGAGGGAAGCAAAAAGGGGATGGATGTAATACAACAACAATAAAATTTAAAAAAAAAATGTCACATGCTTTCAGTGAAACCACTATTTTACTAACAACCCATCTGTGATTGCGCAGAGGGGAAGGACAAGGAAATACACTTTCAAGTCTATTTCCAGGGCTAGGCCAGTCAGAGTCATAAGGAATCTTGTGGAGAAAGGTGGGCCTCCTTCCCAAGGTGAGAACAGGGTGACTGGCAGGGGGACCAGGGAAGATAGGTGGCTCTACCAAGATGTGTGAGCCCACCAGGGGGTTCATTATCTGGGACAGGGCAGCAGGTTTAGCTTCAGAGAATGGAGTCCTCAGCCAAGGGAGAGTTAGGTAGACCAAGAAAATTATTCACATGCAGGAATCAGATCTTCTGTCTAGAATGGGCAACAAAGGACAAAGGGTGAGGGCCAGGGTTAGCCAAGACATTCTGGCCTTGGAATGTGTGCCTTTGAATTGGCTGGGATATGGGGGTGTTAACAGAGCACTGGTGTGTCTCCCCCATTGGCCAAGCTGGTCACAGGGTGAGGTTCTAACACTGAGCCTGCCCAAAGCTAGAAGGATGGATAGGACTCCAAGGAAGCCAAAGCTAGCAAGATAATTGTATAAGGGGGGAAAAAAAAAAGCACTTTCCTCGCTATCCCTGGAGGAACTGCAAGCTGGGCAAAAAGAGGAAATGGTCTTTGAGACAGAGACAATGGTCTTCCCACAGAGCAGCAGAGGAGACCACTAAGCCTGAGGCAAAGCAGGGCCCTGGCACCTCCACAGACCCCCAGAGAATGGGCCTGACCTCCAGGGCAATTAACCCTCAGGTCTCTTGTCCAGGTGATTTCCTCCAGGCAGGATCCCTATGAGTGGCAGTGGCCTGGCTGCTGCCTTTGAGGAGCAGATCCCAGAAGCCCTAGGGGAATTGGAATGTGAGGGAAGATGACTTAGGGTGTCCTCTCCACAGGGATGAGCTCTGATACCTTAAGAATATGGCAGCAGAAACATCTATATTAGCCATCAATGTGGTGAGAGTAAACATATGCCCCCATCGCCATCAGATGGGATTGTTAATGCCCAGCCACCAGCTACTGGGGCAGGAACAGGACCTGGTGATTTCCCGAATTGACTGGGTGTACCCAGAGACAACTAAAGACCTATGAGGAGGGCCCACTGCTTTCCCCCGGTCTGAGACCTCAGGACACCTGGGATAAGTCATCTTAAGCTAAGGCTAGGAGTTCTCAGGGGACCCAAAGACCTCTCAGACTCCATTCCCTGCTAAGAAGTCACAGGCCTGGCCAGAACTATGCTGTAGGAGTCAGAAGGACCCCAGAGCCTGAAGGTTCCTCTGCAGTATACCCTTTCACCCTGTGAGCACTTTCAGTGGCCAGTACTGCTCCAGGTGCCTCTAGATATCCACCTGCTTTCTTTCTCCAGCCCACAGGGTGAAGAGTGCCATCCCCATGACCGTTAGGTTTGGCAGAGTGAGAAGAGAAACAATAGGAGAGCAGGCCATGAGTTTAAAAGATTTATTTGGCCAGCTGCATGTAGGAAGGTTGAGACCAAAGTGGTGTCAGACCCAAACAGCAGTAAGGCAGGAGTTTTTTGTTGTTTGTTTGTTTTTTAAGATTTTATTTTTATTATTTCCAGAGAGAGGGGAAGGGAGAGAGGGCAGAGAGGGAGAGAGAGACATCAATGTATGGTTGCCTTTCACCTGCCCCCAACCACAGAGCTGGCTGGAGACCTGGCTTGCAACCTGGTTATGTGCCCTGGCTGGGAATCCAACCAGCGACCTTTGGGTTCATAGGCTGGCACCTTATCCACTGTGCCACCAGCCAGGGCAAGGCAGGAATTTTTAAAGGGGAGCTGGTCTGATGGGGGAGTTAATTAGGAGCAGGGGTTGGTTCTGAGAACACCTAAGTTGCTGCTAAATTCCTGTTTACAAATAAGGATATATTTGAAGGACATAGGCAGTCACTTGGACCAGCAGTTACTGTGGAAACAGCAGATCTATTGGGGGCTTACCAAAATTTGACCTGAATTCTCAGAACCAGGTCTTATGCTTAAGAATGACCTGAGAAGGCCTGCAAACCCAAAGGTCTCTGATTCGATTCCCAGCCAGGGCACAGAACCAGTTTGCAAACCAGGTCTCCAGCCAGGTCTGTAGCTGGAGGCAGGTGAAAGGCAACCATACATTGATGTTTCTCTCCCTCTCTGCCTCTCTCTCGTCCTCTCTCTCTCTCTAAAAATAATAAATCTTAAAAAAAAAAAAAATGACCTGAGAAGGTAAGGTCCAGAGGACCCAAGGGACCACCCTGTGGCTACCACCTGCTCACTGCAGAGGGTGGAGCAGAGCCAGCATCTGCCTTTGAGCCCACTCTTCCCACTGAGCTTAAGTGTACCTCTTTTCTCTGGTTCCTATTTTCCCTGTCAGCCTGGGACCCTGAGCCCTGTAGACTCCTCATTGTCTCTATCCTGTGGGGTCA
This sequence comes from Noctilio leporinus, assembly GCA_004026585.1. Taxonomy (NCBI): domain Eukaryota; kingdom Metazoa; phylum Chordata; class Mammalia; order Chiroptera; family Noctilionidae; genus Noctilio; species Noctilio leporinus. The sequence continues at coordinate 2,510 of PVIW01004341.1, forward strand.
GCCTGGGGTCGCTGAGGACTCCCTGCCTCATTATTTCTCTATACAGGGAACGGATGGCCTGAAATTACTGGCCATAGGGTCTGCAGTGTGGCCCCCTGTGCTTGTGTTGGCCCTGGGCATCTTTGCCAAAGGATTTAAATACTGCTACAGGAATAAGGCCAGAGCAAGCCTGGGATGAGCACCTGGTGAGGTCTGGGGCTGGTAGGGGAATGATGAGTGGGGGCTGTGCATGAATATGGTCTGGGGATGGTCTGGGAAAGACAGAGTTCAGATCAGAGAAGGTAGCAGAGCCCTCCATTGGCCTGGAGGCCTGGCAGCCCCTCCCAATTGGCTGTCCATATTCATGCCACACACCTGGCTTATATTTTGAGTATGAAAAAAGTAAACTTTTGGACAAAATAAAAATTAATTAAATAAACATTTGTTTATTGCATACTGTGTGCCTAACTTTTCCCAAACCAGGCCCTGAGTATCAGGATTCTGGGTCCTTTGATACCCAGTGCCAACACCTCCAGCCCTGGGGCCTCCCCACACTCAACCAGCCCCAACCTTGCCCTTCTGTTACTGGACAAGGGCCTGTCCCTGAGTGGGTCTGGCCAGTGATAGTGTGTGGGTTCATGGCTTCGTGTAGAAGATTTCACAACACAAATCCAGGTGACTATGAAGATACATTTATTAAAGCTGGGGACAAGCCCTGGCTGGTGGCACAGTGGATAAGGTACAGGCCCGAAACCCCGAAGGCCTCTGACTTGATTCCCAGCCAGAGCTCATAACCAGGTTGCAAGCCAGGTCTCCAGCCAGGTCTGTAGCTGGAGGCAGGTGAAAGGCAATCATACATTGATGTATCTCTCCCTCTCTGCCTCTCTCCCGTCCCCTCTCTCTAAATATAATAAGTAAAGTCTTAAAAAAAAAAAAAAAAAAAAGCTGGGGACAAAAAAGCAAGGAAGTGCTTAGCATAGAAGAAGCTATAGTCGAGCCTACAGGCTAGGCTGTCTTAGCTCATTGGGAAGTCAGAGAAAAGGGTCTTTGGGGACAGGTTTCAGGGATTAGCCTGAGACAAACTGCCAGCTGCCTGTTGCCTTAAGAGTTTAGGAGGCAAGTGCCTATGAAGAAGTGGCAGGGAGAAGGGAAAGGGAAAGGCGCAGGCTGCTCCCCAGAGGGAGAACATATGCTCGCCTACTGAGTCCTTTCCCTTGCAGGCAGGAATCTTAGGGGACGTCTCAGGGGAGGGTTTTAGCAAAGAATTCATCAATTCTCCAGATGTGCCCTTTAAGGGTCATGATCTCCAGGTGGTCTTTAGTCATTGCAGTTGGTTTTGGCATAGGCCACCTGGTTTTGCTGCTTTTCTGCACCTGAAGCTGAAACACAACTGAGGCCTAGATGTAGTTACCTCTAGGGAGGTGACCTTTCGTATCTGACTGTAAATTGATTGGCCAGTCTTAATTTCTCTATTCTGCTTACCAAGGAATTTTCCTAGCTTTTTACTATCCTGTCTCACTTCTCCAGGGCTACCTGACCTGGTTCATCTTTCAGACCCAGGGCAGCTCTTCTGGGGCCTCCTCAGGGCCTGAAAAGGGAACATTCACAGTCACACACCGACAGTGCTGACACCAGGTGTATGGAATTTTCCACACCAAGCAATCTCAAGTTTTCTGTGTATTAGCCTCTTGGGGCTACTGTAACAAATCACAACTGTGTGGCTTGAAACAATAGAATTGTATTCTCTTTCAGTTCTGAAGTCCAGAATCAAGGTGTTACTTCCGCAGCAGGCTCTAGGGGAGGATCCTTCCCTGCCTCTTCCAGGTTCTGGAAGCTTCTGGAGTTTCTTTTCTGCTTTTTAAGATTTTATTTATTTTTTGAGAGAGGGGAAAGGAGGGAGAAAGAGAGGAAGGGAAACATCCTGTATGAGAGCTATATCAATTAGTTGCCTCTCACATGCCCCCAACTGCAGACCTGGCCCACAACCCAGGCATGTACCGTGACTGGGAATCAAACTGGTAATCTTTCTGTTCGCAGGTTGGAGCTCAATCCACTGAGCCATACCAGCCAGGACAGCTCCTGGAGTTTCTTAGCTTATAAATCACTCCAATTTCTGCCTCCATCATCATATGGCCTTTTCTGGGTCTCTCTGTGTGTCTGCATCCTCATCTCTCTTTCTCTTATAAGGACACAAGTTACTGGATTTAGGGCCCGCCCTCAATCCATGATGATTTGTCCTTAAGCAAGCTCCTTAACTAATCATAGCTGCAAAATCCTATATCTAAGGAAGATCATATTCACAACTACTGAGAGGATGAGAACTTGACTATCTTCTTGGGGGACACATTTGTACATGTTATTACACACAAGAGAGATCATACTATACATGTGTATATGGCTATTGAAACCAGAGGGCAACTGAATTCAGGGCTGTGCTTCCTGTCACCACTCAGCCAAAAAAGCAGATAGGGATTGGATTATAATAATTACAATTTTATTAATATCAGAGGCCAGTAATCTGAGAAGGTGGTGGGTAAAAACCCTAATATCCACCTTCCCTTGAGCTTTTTTTTTTTTTTTTAGACTTTATTTTAAACTATTTTTAGAAAGAGGGGAGGAGAGAGAGACAGAAAGGGAGAGAGACATTAATGTATGGTTGCTTTTCACCTGCCTCCAGCCACAGACCTGACTGGAGACCTGGTTTGCAACCTTGTTATGTGCCCTGGCTGCACATGGGTTCACAAGCTGGCGCCTTATCCACTGTGCTACCAGCCAGGGCTCCCTTGAGCTTTTAGAAGCAAGTTTACATAGAGGAAAAGGGGGGAATTTGGGAGGGGGAAATTGCTAGAGGGAGCACAGACATGCTGTTTCTCTCAGAAGTAAGGGGACAGGGTAGCTGAAAGGGGAATCACACAGCTTCTTCTCTTTATTCCAGTGTTATCTCTCTGTTTGCATTAGCATTCCTCTCTCCCCTGGACACCTGCAAGGCTATATATTCTCTGGTTAGGGAGGAGAGGTATAAACCATTTATTTTCAAGTGTCCTCCGTTAGGGGAGATAAGGGCCTGTGATTCACCAGCTGATTATAAGTTGTTCAAGCTGGCCTTGTTGAATTTTCTTATTTCATTTCCACATTCCACTTGCTCAAGCGTTTTCCTAGCCTCTTACTATCCTGTCTTACTATGACAGTGTAGAAATATATATGGTTCTTTCTAACCACAGAGTAAAAAGTTTTAAACTTTTTATTTTGAAATAATTTTAGATTTACAGCATGGTGAAACCGATCACCCTGCACACTGATGAATACATACGTGTATTCACCCCTTACAATGTAACAGGTGCAACAGCTCTACCTAAGATGCATAGGCAAACACGGAGGCTGTCACATTGAGACAGAGAGGTATGGCCCAAAAGTGGAAGCAGATCAAGGCTCCAGTGAGAGAACTACGTGATGAGGAGATAGCCAACCTAACAGATGCAGGATGCAAAACACTGGTAACAATGATGCTCACAGACTTGACTGACAGGCTTGAGTACAGCAAACGCATAAGGGAAGAAGTGAAGGCTGTAGTAAACGAAATGAAGAAAACTTCACATGAAACCAAAGGTGAAGGGAAGGAAGCCAAGATTCAAATCAATGATTTGGAGCATAAAGCAGAAATAAACAGTCGACCAGTACAGAATGACAGAACAAGAATTGAAAAAAATAAGGAGAGGCTTAGAAACCTCTGTGACAACTTTAAACATGCCAACATCCTAATCATAGGGGTGCCAGAAGGAGAAGAGGAGAGCAAGAAACTGAAAACTTATGCAAAAAAAATAAGGAAAACTTACCAAATTTGGTAAAGGAAATAGACATATAAGTCCATTAAGCACAGAGAGTCTGAAACAAGCTAGACCCAAAGATGACCACACCAATACAAAGATAAAGAGACAATCTTAAGATCAGAAAGAAAAGAGCATTACCCACAAAGGAGTTTCCATAAGACTGTCAGCTGATTTCTCAAAAGAAGCCTTGCAGGCAAGAAGTGACTGGCAAGAAATATTCAAAGTGATGAAAAGCAAGGACCTACAACCAAGATTACTCTATCCAGCAAACCTATCATTTAGAATGGAAGGACAGATAAAGTGCTTCCCAGACAAGGTAAAGGTAAAGGAGTTCATCACTACCAAGCCCTTATTATATGAAATGTTAAAGGGACACATTTAAGAAAATGAAGATAGAAACTATGAACATTAAACTGACAACAAACTCATAACTATTAACAAATTAACCTAAAAAAAATAAGCAAACAACTAGAACAGGAACAGAACCATAAATATGGAGATTATATGGAGGGTTGTCATTGGGGAGGAGGAAGGGAGAGAATGGAGGAAAAGATGCAGGGACCAATAAGCATAACTAGTAGGTACAAAATAAATGAGGGATGTTAATATTGGTATAGGAAATAAAGAAGACAAAGAACTTATATGCATGGCCCATGGACATGAACTAAGGGAAGGGGGGATTGCTGGAGGAATGGGAAGTACTGGGCATAGGGAGGCAAAGGGGAAAATGTTGGGACAACTGTAATATCATAATCAATAAAATATACTTTAAAAAAGAATGTTTTTGAAAAGGGACCAGGACCAAGGCTATTCTACCCAGGGATGGTCTGGTATATATTAACCATTTGCTCTAAGTGACCTTGGTTAGGAAAGATAAAACTTTTGTGATTCATTAGGTGCCTGTAAATTGCTCAAATTGTTTGTCCTTGTTTAATTACTTTGTTTCAGTTTCTCTTATTCCCCATATCAGGAACTTCCCTAACTTCTTACTATCCTGCTTCACTACTTTATTTCAGAAGCACACACACAAACAGGGGAATTGAATGATGTATGGCCTCATCTGTCAGTTTGCACATCAATAATAGCATGGCTGAAATTTCAAGGTATTTTTATTTATTTATTTATTTATTTATTTATTTTAAAAAGTTTTTTTAAAGACTTTATTCATTATTCTTAGAGAGAGGGGAAGGGAGAGAGGGAGAGAGGGAGAGAGCCATCAGTGTATGGTTGCCTTTCACCTGCCTCCAGCTATGGACCTGGCTGGAGACCTGGCTTGCAACCTGGTTATGTGCCCTGGCTGGGAATCGAACCAGCAACCTTTAGGTTCATAGGCTGGTGCCTTATCCACTGTGCCTCCAGCCAGGGCTTTATTTATTTAATAATATTTATTATTTTTAGAGAGAGGGGAAGGGAAACAGGCAGAGAGGGAGGGAGACATCAACATATGGTTGCCCTTCACCTGCCTCCATTTACGGACCTGGCTGGAGACCTGGCTTGCAACCTGGTTTATGTGCCCTGGCTGGGAATTGAACCAGCCACCCTTGGGTTCGCAGGCTGGCGCCTTATCCACTGTGCCACCAGCCAGGGCCTATGTTATGCCTTTTAAAACTTTATACCATCTGATGATTGAAAAATAGCCACAGAACCCTGGTGGAGTAGCTCAGTTGGCTGAAGCATTGCCCTGATACCATCAAGGTTGCAGGTTGGATCTCTGGTCCTGGCATGTGTAAGAATCAATCAGCAAATGCATAAACTAGTGGGACAAAAAAATTGATGTCCCCCCTCTCTCTGTCTCTTTCTTTTCTCTCTCAATCAATAAAAATTTTCAAAAACAACAACAACAACAACAAAGTAGCCAGTCCTGGCTGGTGTGGGTCAGTGGATTGTGTGCCAGCCTGCAAACCTAAAGGTCACTGGTTCAATTCCCAGTCAGGACACATGCCTGGGTTGCAGGCCAGATCCTCAGTTCAGGGCATGTGAGAATCAACTAATGTATCTCTTGCACATGGATGTTTCTCTCCTTGTCTTTCTCCCTCCCTTCCCCTCTTTAAGAATTTAAAAAAAAACTCATATGGTGGAGCTGGTACCCACCGAATCTAATTATTACCGGCATCAGTGGTTCTTGGGAACTTCCATGAAGGAAAATCAGAGAGCTCACCACACCCCCAAAAAATAGTTCTCAGGGAGTTTACTCCAGCTGGTACACAGGGAAAGGAAGAATGGGCTGCTCCCCCAAACAAAGGCTGGTAACATTGTTAAAGCTGAGCCGGAAAAGATTAAGTCTAAATGCGATGTCTAAGTATGTAGAGACAGGGACGCTGGCCCTTGCTCAGTGAAACTACATGCTTTTCCTTGCGTGGCATGTCTCATTAGCATGTTAAATCTCTATCCAGGGGTGTGTTTTTTAGCACATTAACGAGGAGGGTCACAGAAAGGATAGTCTTTCTTGTTAGTGTGCATGTGTAAGTGAAAGGAACAAAATTCAAGCTCATGAAGTAAATCTTCCAGATGGCAGTGCCCTTCAGTCTAACTGCTAATTGGCTGTGAGGAGAAGGGAAAACATTTGTTATAGTAGAATGAGTAGCAGAAGGGAAGTAAAGGCAGGAACCTTACCATTGCAATCTAACAAAGAACTTAATCCAGGAGACTAGAAGCAGAGGGAGATGTATGTGTCTCATCTGCTAACTCAGCAGTCCTGGGCGTGATCTGATAATATTGCCAGATGTTAAATATCACAAGAAAGCATCATGCTTACAAGAGGAAGGCAGTCCTTGAAATTCTATGTATCCTTTTCACTATCTGGGAAGGAGAGCCTTTGAAACTGTGCTTTCACCCTAAGGCCAGAAATGCAGGAGAGGGTCTACAGTGCCCAAAGGAAAAGCCCATAAAACAACTTTGATTAACTACCTACCTACCATCTGCATACACAATGAACAACTACAGTCTGGGGCAAGATAAGAATTCTAGCTAATAGACCCTCCCACATGCCTAAATTTAGGTTGTAACATACCCCCAAAAAAGGTGGCACCACCTTCATCTACCAATCAAAATGTAATTCCTTCACCCCCATCCCATCAACTCTCTTGGCCCTGAAAGGTAATAAAACCCACAACCTAAGCCCTGGCTGGTGACAGAGTGGATAAGGCACTGGCCAGCGAACCCAAAGGTCGCTGGTTTGATTCTCAGCCAGGGTATATAACCAGGTTGCAAGCCAAGTCTCCAGCCACGTCCATAGCTGGAGGCAGGTGAAAGGCAACCATACATTGATGCCTCTTTCCCTCTCTGCTTCTCTCCCTTCCCCTCTCTCTAAAAATAATAAATAAAATGTTAAAACAAACAAACAAAACCCGGCAACCTTGGTATATCTGGACAATGCCCTAACCAACTGAGCTACCAGGCCAGAGAACTTCATTTCTTTTTAAATTAAGATTTACTTCACATACCATAAAATTTACCATTTTAGAGTGTACAATTCTGTGGCTCTTAGTATATTTACAAGGTTGTGCAATCATCACCATTATCTAACCCAAAACATTTTCATCATCCCTAACAGAAATCCTGCACCTGTTACTAGTTACTACCCACTTCCCCTCAAACTTCCTGACCCCTGGCAACTAACCTGTTCTGTCTATGGATTTGTCTAAACTGGACATTTCAAATAAATGGACTCATCAAATGTGGCATTTTTTCTGTGTCTGGCTTCTTTAATTCAGTGTGTTTTCTGACCTTAATTTCATTTACTTTGTACCTGTACTTCTTTCCTTATTATGGCTGAACAATGTTGCATTGCAGGGATAGACCACATTTATTATTTGATGGATATTTGAGTCACTTTATATCTGTTTCACTGTTATAAATATTCAAAAAGCCTTGTGGATAAATCCTTGTCACCTCAGGATAAGCCACAAGTGAAATTGCAATTAAGTAAGGAAGTCAGAGGGATAAACAGGAGGTCTAATTATTCACAAACTGGGGGGTGGGGAGGAGGAGTGTGGGGAGGCAGCTGAGGACCTGGCAAACAAAACAAAGTTTCATGGTTAGGCACATGACCTATGTGCCTTTTAGTCTTTAAGGTGGAGGAGCAGTTAACGGTTATACTCAGACCTCCTTCCAGCGGAGATTTTGTGATTGTTGCTCTGGGCAGCCTGAAGGGAGCCTTGGCGGATTCAACCAAGTTCCTGACACCTTAATACTTACTAGTAGTGAGACATGCCAGGAGTGCCATTTGGGCCCTGCAGTCTCACTCTCTTACACACTATGGAGACAGGTCTCTTACCCAGGCCAGTGGTACGTTGACATAACGGAGTTCTACAGAAAGAAAAAGGAACTTCTACTATTTGTGATAGCATGCACGGAACTGGAGAGTATCATGCTTAGTGAAATTAGCCAGGCAGCAAAAGTTAAATACCATATGTTCTCACTTAATACAGGAGATTAACAAACAAAACATATAGGCAAGCAGAAAGAAACAAGAGACATGGAAAAAAATTAAAAAGGAGTAAAATGATGGTGACTAGATGGGAGGGAAGAAGGGGGAAAATGGGGGAAGGGATCAGATGAGGAGCTAAGCAAGGAGACATGGACATGCACAACGAGGTGGGGGTTGACTGAGGAAGGAGAAACAGGGAAGGAGGCAGGGGAGAGCAAAAGGGGAGAAATGAAACAATTGTAATACAACAATAATAAATAAAATTTTTAAAAAAAGGAATTGGTGGCTCTAAACTGCCCTCTGCAGTGGGGGTGGGTGGGCAATTGACCTGCAGACCTGCAGCCAGCCTGCCACCTCAACTTCAATTTCCAATTGCAATATTAATTGCAGTCCCCCATTTGATCTCCTTCCCTTTTTATCTTTTTTCTTTCCTTCTTTTCTTCCTTTTTTTTTTTTTTTTTTTTAAAGATTTTATCATTATTTTTAGAGAGAGAGGAAGGGAGGGAGAAAGAAAGGGAGAGAAACATGTATGGTTGCCTTTCACTTGCCTGAAGCTGGAGACCTGGTTGCAAACCTGGCTTGCAACCTGGTTATGTGCCCTGGCTGGGAATAGAACCAACGACCCTTGGGTTCGCAGGCAGGTGCTCAATCCATTGAGCCACACCAGCCAGGGCCTCCTTTTTCCCCCCTTGTTTTCTTTAATAACACTTTTCTCCAAATCAACTTTCCTGATGTATAGTTGATACAGAATAAAATGTCCCCTTTTAAAGTGTACACTGTATGTGGTTTACCTGTAACCACAACTCCAATCAAGATAAGGAACGTTTCTATCATCTAAAAAGTTCCCTCAAGCCCTGGCTGGTGGCACAGTGGATAAGGTGCCAGCCTGTGAATCCAAAGTTCACTGGTTTGATTCCCAGACAGGGCATATAACCATGTTGCAAGCCAGGTCTCCAGCCAGGTCTGTAGCTGAAGGCAGGTGAGAGGCAACCATACATTGATGTCTGTCTCTCTCCCTCTCTGCCTCTCCCTTCCTCTCTCTCTGAAAATAGTAAAATCTTTTAAAAAAATAAAAAGTTCCCTCAGATAGTAATTACCTTTAAGCAAATTATATAACTAAATTACTTATTAAATCTATTTTATTCTCCACCACTAGCCCTAGAATATAGTCTCCTAAAGGGCAAAATCTTTGTTCACTAAAGTTCTCGAGGTCAGAGCGCTGAGTAAATAGTATCTTTGGACACACACTTGTTAAATAAATGACCCATGGATATGGACGACAGGTGGGGATTGACTGTGGGAGTGGGAGGTGGGTGGGGTGGGGGAAAACAAGAGGGGGAAAATTGGGACAAGTGTAAAAGGACAATAAAAAAAGGCAAAAAAGGAAAAGAAAAAAGTAATTGTTAGGGTGGCCAGTGCCAGGGACTGTGAAAGAATTCACAAAGAAAAGAAAAGACAGAGAACAAAGATTTTCAGATGAGATCGGTGTGTTCAGGGTGGTATGGCTGTAGACAAGAACAAAGATTTTATTCCCTTTCCAAAAAGGAGGAGCAATACACCAGCAATGAAAAGTTGGGGCTGTGAGCTTTTATGGGGTGATAAAGGAGATGGAGCTGGGTAGTCATGGCAATTTGTTGTAAATAAGGAGGTTTCAGGTTGATTGTGCAGGCTTCAGTTTACTCTGCTGTTATCTTTGGGTTCAGGATCTGGGCGCTGCCATCTGGAATGTCTTGTTTGTGTAAGTTTTAAAACATCTGCACAGGGGATGCTTTTTTAGTAATCTCTCCAGTCCTGAGAATAGAGGCTCAGAGAAGCAATAGTTAATTGTGCCTGACAGGCTCAAGGAAAGAGAGATATTTAGTTCTTGTAAAGAGGGCCTGAAAGGGGCCTTTTTTGTCCTTTCAGTAATGCTGAGAAAAAAGATTTGCCTTTTGCACTGTGTTGACTTTGCACTGATGATGCAAAAGCAATGGTGGCTTTTAGTGTTAATCAAGGTTGTGACACCAAATTCACTACACTTAAAGCAGTCCTTGATGAGCCGTAAAAAATTATTAATTTTATTAAATCTTTGTTCTTAGGCACACACCTTTTTAATATTTTGTTAGTTGAAATGGGAGCTGAGACATGTACATAAAACACTTGCAGGCCCTTGCTGGTGGCACAGTGGATAAGGCACCGGCCTGTGACCCCAAAGGTGGCTGGTTTGATTCCCAGCCAGGACATATAGCCAGGTCCGTGGCCGGAGGCAGGTGAAAGGCAACCATACCTTGATGTCTCTCTCCTTCTCTGCCTCTCTCCCTTCCCCTCTCTCTAAAAATGATGAATAAAATCTTAAAAAAAAGATAAAAAACAAAAACACTTCCATTGCATACCATTATTTTCTTGAAGAAGATGTGCACCATTGAGTTACAAGATCAACTGGCTGCTCTTTTCATGGAACCCTATTTTCACTTGAAGAAAAAAAATGATGGAGCCCTGGCCAGGTGGCTCAGTTGGCCGGAGTGTCATCCCGTATACCAAAATGTTGCCTGTTAGATCCCTAGTCAGGATATTACTGGACAGGGACCAGCCAGGAAGCAGGTCTGTCTCAGGCCAGCCTGTAGTGCGTGGGTTCTTGACTTCATGTAGGTAAGATTTCACAACATGAATTCAGGTGATTTTGAGCGTATGTTTATTAAAGCTGAGGACAGTGAAACAAAGGAAGAATTTAAGGTAGAAGAAGCAACAGGAGGGAAGCTAGGTGGTGCTCTGCTTTGCCTCCCTAGAAATGTTGTAAGAATGAAGTGAGCCAAGGCAGGGCTGCAGTTACCTAGCTTATTGAGAAGTGAAGGTCACAGTGATAGAAATGAGCCAGTGAGAGGCTGTCTTTAGCTCACTGGGAAGTCAGAGACAAAGAGGGCCTTGGAGACAGGATTAGCAAGTAAGCCAGGGGCGAGCTGCTGCTCCTCGCTGCTCCCTGGGTTACAAGTCTCATATGGACCCTTGGTGTCTAGAAGGAAGTAAAAAGTTCGTGCCAGAAGGAGCATGGGAATATTCTAAAGCAAGCCAGCACTGAGTCTTTGTCCTGAGGGCCTTTTAACTCTTTTTTTTTTTTTTTTTCTTTCCCTATGGGTGAGAATCTTAGGAGAGGGTTTCAGCAGAATATTCATCAGCTTTCCAGGTGGAATTTCAATATGCTGATACATCAAAATAAGTGTATGGGGTGGGGAAGTTGGGGCTATTCTTTGGTCTATTTTACTGTTTTACTTTTATATTGGGTCTGTCTGGATCTAAGGTGTCTTTTGTTATTTGTTCCCCTAACTTCATCTGTCTTTGGTACCTTTCCTGGGATTTAGCTTGCACAAATTGGGTCTCTGTTCTTTCTCTTTCTGACCAGGGTGCTTTAAGCTATATGTTCTCTGGTTCAGAGAGGTATAAACCATTTGGTCTCAAGTGTCCTTGGTTGGGGAAGATAAGGTCTGTGATTCACCAGCTGGCTGTAAGTTGTCCAAATTGTTTGGCCTTGTTTAACTTTCTAGTCTCAATTTCCCTATTCCACTTGCCCAGGAATTTTCCTAGCTTTTTACTATCCTGTCATAAGAACACATTCCTAAATTGTGGGTTTTACCCCTGATCAGGGTGCATTCAGGAGGCAACCAGTCGATATTCCTGTCACATCAATGTCTCTTTCTCTCCCCTCTCCCCATCTCTCTAAAGTCAATGAACATATATACTCGGGTGACCAACAGACAACCTGTGGTTATTCAGAGCAATTAGCAAACATTTTCTTAAAAATAAAAAAATGAGCCCTGGCTGGTGGCACAGTGAACAAGGCGCCAGCCTGCAAACCCAAAGGTGGCTGGTTCAATTCCCAGCCAGGGCAACGTAACTAGGTTGCAAGCCAGATCTCCAGCCAGGTCCATGGCTGGAGGCAGATGAAAGGCAACCATACATTGATGTTTCTCTCCCTCTCTCCCTCTCTCCCTTCCCCTCTCTCTGAAAAATAACAAATAAAATCTTAAAAAAAAAAAAAAATGAAAGAAAGCCTCATCCCGATACATGAAGGTTGTGGGTTTGATCCTTGACCAGGGCACATACAAGAATCAACCAGTGAATGCATTAATAAGTGGAATAGCAAATCAATGGTTCTCTCCCTTTGAAATCAATGCATAACATTCTGAAAAAATGAACAGTATTGGCCCTGGCCAGGGAGCTCAGTTGGTCAGAGCACTGTCCTGATACACCAAAGTTGCTAGTTCAATCTCCGGTCAGGGCACATATAAGAAGCAACCAATGAATGCATAAATAAGTGGAACAACAAAGTGATGTTTCTAGCTCTCTTCCTTTCTCTCAAATCAACAAATAAAAAATTTTTGAAGTGTCTGTTACTTCAAGGAAAACAATTGGTATAATTTGTTTGATAAATTTCTACCTAGCCTTCTAGGAAAAATAAAATTTTGGAAAACTTAAATCTGCTACCTTTAGCTTCACAGATTCCTGGCATTGTGGCAATATTGATGAATATTAAGTTTTTTTATATTGTATAATAAAATGGGTCTATATTTCAAGATCTGCACAAGTCAATGAATTGACATTTTCTAAAAAGCAGCATGTGACGTTACACAAGTACATATAGGTAAAAGATCCTTAAAAGTGCAAAATAGACATATGGTTTAGAATATAAGAGAATACAAAAAGGGCACTGATGTCACTTCAGATTTCACATTGCAACTAACCTTTAAGAACTGTTTGCTAGGAGAAGGGTCTCAAGGCCTGGGCATTTCTTAGTAAATTCTACACTTGTTAAATGTTAAAATGTAGCAGATGCAGCTTGTAAGCAGGATTAGCCTGATGGGAACTAAATCAGGATAAATGTAGCCAATTGCAAAGAAGAATTCAACATATTAATGGACCAAGTAGTGTATATAAGCCATTGCTAACCTCCCTTCAGGAAGACAGAGCTTTGGATATGAGTCCCCTGTCTCCTGTACTTGCTGCAAGAAATTAAACTACCTTGTGACAACAATGCCTTGTTCTTGAATAGAACACCCCAAGCAGTGAACCCCTTGAGTTTGGTAACAAAGCTATTACTGGCTGAGTGTTAGTGTAGTATCAAAGAACATCCACAATGATCTACATAGGATATTAAAATATTTCTTCCTTTTCCAATTATTTATCTGTGAGACTGGATTTTCTTCTCATATTTCAACCAAAACAACATAGTGCAATGGAGTGAAGACAAAGGCAGATAGGAGAATCCAGCTGTCTTACACCAGATAGCAAAGAGATTTTCAAAAATGTAGTACTGGGCCCTGGGTGGTGGCACAGCGGATAAGGTGCCAGTCTGCGAACCCAAAGGTCGCTGGTTCAATTCCCAGCCAGGTCTCCAGCCAGGTCCATAGCTGGAGGCAGGAGAAAGGCAACCATACATTGATGTTTCTCTTCCTCTCTCCCCTCCCCTCTCTCTAAAAAAAAAATAACATCTTTAAAACTTAAAAAAAATGTAGAACTGCCACTCTCACTCACTTTTTGAAGATATAGTTATGCAGCTAATTTATTATTGCTATTTAAAAATTTCAGCTTAGCCCTGGCTGGTAGCACATTGGGTAAGGTGCCGGCCTGCGAACCCAAAGGTTGCAGGTTCGATTCCCCAGTCAGGGCACATAAGCAGGTTGCAAACCAGGTCTCCAGTCAGATCTGTGGCTGGAGGCAGGTGAAAAGCAACCATACAGTGATGTCTCTCTCCCTCTCTGCCTCTCTCCCTTCCCCTCTTTCTAAAAATAATGAAATAAAATCTTTAAAAAAAATTTTTTTTTCAGCTTAAATTCACTTATTTATTTTTAGGTTTTATTTCTTTTTCAAGAGAAGGGGAAGTAGGAAGAGAGCGAGGAAGATAAATATCAATCAATTGCCTCTTGCACATCCCCAGCTGGGGACCTGGCTCACAAACCAGGCATGTGCCCTGGCCAGGAACTGAACTGGTGACCCATTGGTTCACAGGCCGAAGATCAATCCATTGAGCCACACCAAGGGTCAGTTTAAATTTGTAAAATGGTAAATATTGATAGATGTGACCCATGTAACTAAAAGCTCTTTGAGCTACTAGTACCTGGCCCATTATCTTTGCTCTGCTCAAGTCCGTCTAATTGCTTACCATATGGTAATTGTAGATTTTTTCATGGAAAGATAAATAAACTTAGAACTTTTTGAAAACTAAGGCAAAGAGGGGAAGTAATTGCTCAAATCACACAGCCAACTAATGCCAGAGCTGGTTTTCGAACCCAGGCATTGATCCCAATACATCCTTTGGCAACATATTTTAAAAGCCTTTAAAATATTCACCTTTGATCTATTACCAGGGAGAGAGACCTGAGTCAGGGCCCCCACCCACCCCCTTGGGTCTTGCCTGGATAGTGCTAGCCCAGAGATGAATTCAAGTGAGAGACAACAGGTATAGTGGAAATGAGATAGCAAGTTTCTCTATGAAACACGAGGACAAAACTGCAAGCAGGCACTTGGCTAGCCTGAATGCTCCACGTCTACAGGAAATAAAGTTAAGTTTGTTCTACACCCTTGAGCTGAGGCTACAAGTGGCCACTCAGCTAACCTGAGTGCGCTATTAGGTTTCAGGGGTTACTTACTTTAGTCAGCTTCTAGGTTCCTCCCTCCTTCTTCCCCTTCTAAGCCTTGGGAATAATGTACAGCTACAAAAGCTTTCTTTCTGAGCTAGTAAAGGATCTTTGTTTTTGGTAGTGAAATTGCTACCGAGGCTCCTTTTCCCAGCAGTCACAAGGACTCCCATCCTCCTGAGCTGTCTTTGCATGTGGTGTTCTGAAGGGCTAGCAGTCTTATTGGACCAGCTCAGGACTGCTGAATCAATGCGTGAAGCATATCTCCCTCCACCTCCCTGCCTTAGTTTACTACCTATCCTACCTAACAGGCCTCTTTCAAGAATTTAAAGAAAGGGGATCATCAGAGGTGTCAAAAATTTATATGCAAAGTTTATGAGATAAAATTAGTAACAACCAATAGTCATTGGATGATTAATGGAAAATAATTTCATAAAGGACATGGGAGAATGTCCAGGAAATGACACGACCCCAAGAGAAAGGACTTGGGGACAATGGAAGCCATGCAGGCTGAACCTAGGGTAGGAGGGAGAAATCTGCAGAGGCAGAGCTGGGAGGAAGCAGAGAGCCTTTCTTGGAAGCAGGTGTGGGTCCTGTTGATATCTGGACATCAGGAGGGAAAAGATGGATTAGGCCCTGGCCTTTGTGGCTCCGTTGGCTGGAGCAATGTCTCCTTTTGGAGAGGTTGAGTTGGATTCCCCTCCAGTGTCTTCAGGAAGGTAACAGATGGAACAGATGGGTTTCTTTCTCTTTCTCTTTCTCTTTCTCTTTCTTTCTCTCTCTCTCTCTCTCTCTCTCTCTCTCTCTCTCTCTCTCTCTCTCTCTCTTTCTCTCTCTCTCTCTCCCCCCCCTCTCCCTCTCTCTCTCTCTCTCCCCCTCCCTCCTTCCCTCTCTCAGCAGTAAAATATAAAAGTCCTCGGGTGAGAAAGCAAGGAGGCAGAGGATATGTAGGCGAACGTGAATAGGCGAACGTGAATAGGCCCAGTAGGCAGACCCCTAGAGACCTGGAGCTGGACCTGTACCTGCCCGGAGCCAGGGGGCCCTCACAGTAGCAGTCTTAGAGCGACTGGAGGGAGGAGGAGGGAAGGGGTGTCAGGAAAGCGTGGGGTTTCCTAGGGAGGAAGTGTCTTCACTCTGCAAACGCCGAGGACACAGCCAGAAGATCAGGGGCTCCACCCAGGGAATAGGTGCGGTTGAAAGGAGAGGTCCCGCGAGCTGGGGAGGGTCTCGGTGAGCGGAGGAGGAAAGTCTTGTGGAAGGGGAGGCAAGGCGTCGGGCCACTAGCAGGGGTTTAGCGCTCGGGGCCCTGAGGGACAAGGCGAGCGTTCATCCAAACGATGCTGGGGCTGCTCTGCTCGCTACCTGCCAAGTGTTCAGGAAAGCAGCACCGAAGCCCCGCATCTTCCTGAAAGGGAGTATTTCGGGTTTCTACCGCTCAAGGTGGTTGGAGGATGACAAGTGTCCAATAGCTGTGCGAAGGGCGACTGCTGAACGAGGTCGGGACCAGATGATGAAGGACAGTGTAATCGGTGGACGGTTGCTGGACCAATGGATGAGGGCTGGACAGATGGCGAAAGCTGGACGGATGGAAGAGGGATGGACTTATGGGTTAGGGCTGGACCGAACGGCAGGGGAGTTAACCGCAGTGTGGGAGGGACCAACGTTTGATGGTCCAATGGCTGGACCAATGGAAGAGGGCTTGATCTACAGATGGGGGCCGGACCTACGCGCAAAAGCTGGACCGGTTATTAAGGAGGATTACTATGCGGAGGATACTGGGCGATCCAAGGTCCTTCGCTGAGTGGAATCAGTGGCTTCAATGAACTGAAAGAGAGGCCTTCCCTGTACTCTCTCAAGAAAGTGACTAGATTGAACGAGGCCTTTAAAAAAATGCTAGGGCAAAACAAAACAAAAAACACAACACCGGGGCGGCCAAGGCTGGTGTGGTTCAGTGGATTTAACACCAGGCTCTGTGTTGAGCCCGCCTGTGGGTCGAAGGATCGCGAGTTCCATTCCCGGTCAGGGCATATGCCTGATTTGCAGGCCAGGTCCTCAGTTGGGGGTGTGTAAGAGGCAGCCGATCTGTTTCTCTCTCACATACATGTTTCTCTCCCTTTCTCCCCCCTTTCCCCTCTCTCTAAAAATTAAATTAAATTCAATTAAAAAATCAACAAATAGCCCTGGATGGTATGGCTCAGTGAACTGAGCTCAGGCCTGAGAACTACAGTTTGATTCCCAGCCAGGGCATATGCCTGGGTTGCAGGTCAGGTCCTCAGTTGGGGACGTGCAAGGGGTGACCACACATTGATATTTTTCTCCCTTTACCCCTCCCTTCCCGTCTCTCTAAAAATAAATAATTACATAAATAAAATCTTTTTAAAAACAAATAAATCAAAACGTTCTTTAAAAAAGGTTCCCGCCCTGGTTGGTGGCACAGTGGATAAGGTGCCGGCCTGTGAACCCAAAGGTCGCTGGTTTGATTCCCAGCCAGGGCAGGTAACCAGGTTGCAAGCCAGGTCTCCAGCAGCTGGAGGCAAGTGAAAGGCAACCGTACACTGATGTCTCTCTCCCTCTCTGCCTCTCTCCCTTCCTCTCTCCCTCTAAAAAGAATAAATAAAATATTTTAAAAGAATAAAAAATAAATAAAAATTTAAAAGTTCCCAATCTTTGAAGAAGAAAAAAAAATGTCCCAGCTGCTTCCGCAAGGATTTAGGGTCACATACTAGGGGTCGCAGTTAAACCCACTCACCTAGTGCTAGGGAAGTCCAGCAGAGGATCCAGATCCAGGCCCCAGGATCGCTGGCTCCCGCCCTACCCCCAACCCCCGCTACCTGCGCGCCGATTGGTCAGGTCGCTAGTTCGGTGCCTTTCTGGGAAGACCTGGAAAAGCGGAGTTTACCCAAGGAATGGGGTCCCCGCGTCACTACTGCGCATGTTTGCGTCGTGACCCTAGCTTGAGGTGACGGCTGCTACCCAGGCTGAGGCTGCAGGCACCGAAGCTGAGGTACTTGCCGAGGCTCGATCGCTGGAGAGGAAGGGCTCCTCTGTGGTCACTGCCCGGCCGATGCCTAGTAAGGACGGGCCCCATTGGGTCGGGAAGGGTCCTGTCCTGGGTGCCTTGGCGTAGACGCGCCCCCTAAGCGGGGTCTTGTGGTTCTGCTGATCCTGGTAGTTCCCCTTGGCTCTGCGTCCCGGCACTCAGACCACCTCCTTGTCCTTCACCCGTGATTCGTCTCCTTTCTCCTCGCTTCTCCTTCTACCAATCCAGCCGACCCCGGGGCTGAGCTCTGACAGACACCCTAAATCAGGGAGCTCCACATTAGCCTGACTTTCCTTTACCCAACCCAGTTCTACTCTCCTCCCCGCACCCATCCTCAGCCCGGCCCCACCCTTTTGGCTCTAGAGGACCCCGCGGGGATAGCAGAGTTGGAGGTCTGAGATACTGGGGTGGGGGAAACGCTCAGAGGTTTGGTCAAGAAGCGATGGAAATGGAGATGATGCAAGATGGGGCCATTTGGGCGCGGCAAAGACAAGTCGGATGACAAGTTACCATGGGTAAGGCAGAGTCAAAAAGTAATTAATATTGCGAGCTTGGTTGTTAGGAGAAAGACAATGCCATGACATGAATTCCCACTTTAGAGAAGCTCTTCCCTTCATACTATAGGGTAGCAGTTCTTGACATTTTTTGGGGGGGCGGGTGATGTTACTGTTGCTTTGAAAATCTCCCTGTAAGGATATGTACCTGTACAGCCAAGTTGGCCCATCAGCAATCCATTCACAGCCCTCCATGAACTGCAGGGGATTGTGATTATGAGCAGTGGGAGCAGCTGTCAGTATCACTGGGAACTTTGTTTTTATTTCTCACCAGGGGTTTGTTTATTGATTTTAAAGAGAGAGGAAGGAAGGGGAAGGGGGAGACAGAAAACAAAACAAAACCCAAAACATTGAAGTGAGAAACATCAATGGGTTGCCTCCCATATGCACACCCACTGGGATCTAACCTCCATCCTAAGGATATGCCCTGACAGGGAAGCAAACCTGCAACCTTTTGGTGTATGGGATGATGCTCCAACCCACCAACCCACTTATCCACTCAGACTGGGAACTTTTTATTTTATTTTAAAGATTTTTATTTATGCCCTGGCTGGTGGCTCAGTGGATAAAGCGCTGGGTTGTGAACCCAAAGGTCGCTGGTTTGATTCCCAGCCAGGGCACGTGACCAGGTTGCAGGCTGGGTCTCCAGCCGGTGCTTGCTGGAGGCAGGTGAAAGGCAACCTTACACTGATGTCTCTCTCTGCCTCTCCCCCTTCCCCTCTCTCTGGAAATAATAAATTTAAATTTTTTTTTTTATTTTATTTACTCCTAGGGAGAAGGGAAGGAAGGGAAGGAAGGGAAGGAGGAAAAGAGGGAGAGAAATATCAGTCAGTTGTAGGCCAGGCCTGCAACCCAGGTATGTGTCTTGACAGGGAATCGACCTTTCACTTTGCAGGAACCACAATGCCCAACCAGCTGAACGCTGGTCAGCGCTCACAGGGAACTTTTTAAAACAACCACTTAACCTTTCACCTACCTGTTATTAAGAACCTCTGCTAAATTCACCACTATTCCCATTACACAGGTGAAACCAACCCAGAGAGGGTAGAGGGTTTGCCCTTATGGCAGAGGATACAAGTGTTGATGGATGTTGATAGTATTTCTCTCCCATAAGTATGAAGGTAATTCTGCTGATGCATCATCGGCCACCTTTCAGAATCTCACCAATAAGGTATTGGACCTCCCATTAGTTTCCTATTGCTTCAGTAATAAATTACCACAAATTTAGTGGCTGAATATAACACAGTTTTGTAACCATCTTACAATTCTGGGGTTCAGAAGCCTGAATAGGCCTCACTGGGTTTAAATCAAGGTGTGGGCAGGGCTGTTCCTGGGGACTCTAGGAGAGATAATCTATTTCTTTGTCTTTTTCATCTTCTAGAGGCTTCCAGCATTCCTTGGCTCATGGCCCCCTCCCTCCATCTTTACAGCCAACAACATGGCATTTCTCAGACCCTGCCAACATCAGCACATCCTTTTCTGACTCTCTTCTTCCACCTCCCTGCTTTTTAGGATCCTTTGAATTTGGACCCACCTGGATAATCCAAGCTGATCCCCTACTTTAGTAACCTTAACTCCATCTGAAAACTTAATTCCTATTTTCCATGTAAGGTAACATTCACAGGCTCCAGGTTCCAGGTTCCAGGTTCCAGGGATTGGAACCTGAACATTTGTGTGTGTGCGTGTGTGTGTGTGTGTGTGTGGCGGGGGCAGTGGCAGTATTCTGCCTCCCAAACATCTGATGATGACTCAAGGGCTCCTGCCAGTTCTTAACATTGTGTGAGCTGGTTGGAATAAGTGGGTGACTGGAGGCCATAGCTATATAAAACCACCAGGTTACACAGTTATGGGGAGTGTGTAAACTGAGCGGAGGTAACTATTAAGACTTTTGGTCTGTTAAATTCATTTCTGCTTCACTTTTTTTTTATGCGCACCCTAGGACATGCTTATTGACTTTAGAGAGAGGGGAAGGTAGGGAGAGAGAGGGAGAGAATCATTGATTTGAGAAGAGAAACATCAATCTGTTGCCTCTAATATGTGTGGGCATGTACCCTGACCAGGAATCAAAACTGTGACCTTTCTGCTGCCTGGACAATGCGCCAACCAAATGAACCACACTGGCTGGGGCTCTGCTTCACCTTTAAAAATCCTGTCTATTTAAGCCCTGGCTAGTGGCACAGTGGATAAGGTGCCAGCCTGCAAACCCAAAGGTTGCTAGTTCGATTCCCAGCCAGAGTACATAACCAGGTCTCCAGTCAGGTCTGTAGCTGGAGGCAGGTGAAAGGCAACCATACATTGAAAAAATAAATAAATAAAATAAAAATTCTGTTTATTGTACTTTCTTTGAGTAAAAATTTAATTTTCAAAATACACACTTTTGGTTTAAAGTAGCTGCCCCACAATCCTTCTCTTTACACCTAGAAAATGCATTTCTAGAAGGCTGGGGATGATTCCAGAAAAGTGACTGATGTACATCCTAGTGGTATGAAGTAGTATCTCATTGTGGTTTTGTTCTGCATTTCCCTCATGACTAATGATGCTGAACATCTCATGTGTTTATAAGCCATTAAATATTTTCTTTGCAGAAAGGCCTGTTCATAGCCTTTGCCCATTATTACATTTGGTTGTTTGTCTTTTTTTTTTTTTTTTTTTTTTTAATTTTTTGTTTATTTTTAGAGAGGGGAATAGTGGGAGAAAGAGAGAGAAAAAAACATCAATGTGTGGGTGGCTGCCTCATATGCCCCTAGCTGGGCACCTGGTCACCTGTTCACCTGGTCCTCAACCCAGGCATGTGCCCTGACTGGGAATCAAACCAGTGACCCCTTGATTCACAGACTGGTGCTCAATCTACTGAGCCATGCCAGCCAGGGCTGGTTATTTGTCTTTTTATTAGAGTTAGAGTTCTTTATAAATTCCATATAGAAGTCCCTTATCAAATATATGGTTTGCAAAAACTTACTCCCATTCTATGGATTGCCTTTTAACTTCCTTGACAGTATCCTTTGACTCACAAAAGTTTTACATTTTTTTCAGTTTATCGGTTTCTTCTTTGGTTGCCTGTGCTTTTAGTGTCATATTAAAGAAAGTTTTGCCTAATCCAATGTCATAAAGATTTACTCCTTTATTTTTTAAAAAAGAGTTTTATAACTGGCTCTTATAATTAAGTCTAAGATCTATTTAGAGTTAAATTTTGTATATCGTGTGCGGAGGGAGTCCATCTTCATTCTTTTGTATTGGATATATAGTTGTTCCAACATTCCAACATTCCACATTTGTTGAAAAGTCTATCCCCCCCCACCCCCCTGCCATCAAGAGTAGGACTTAGAAGGGAATCAGCTAAGGAATTTGGCTGTGTAAGGGGGAAGCCACAGTTTTGCAGAGTCCACCATGAGGTCTGGAATAAGAAAGAAGAGACCCACTGGGAAATTTGCCTGGAGAATTTGGCATCATGCTGATGAGGCTGGAATTGCAAGAACCTGCCTAACTAAACATGGATTTGTGGGAGATACCTGAAATGCTGAACTGTGGAATACTGAGCCATGGACTTCTGCTTCTCTGAAAGATGGAAAAGTTTGCTGACTTCTGCTCTAATTTCCGATCTGCTTGTCTCATATTGCATTTAAAATGGGCACCCAGCAACCTGCAGCTTGATCCACTCTCCACCTAAGAAAACAAGAAGGGCCTAGACAGGGCCTGCAGCTATAAATCAAAGAATCTGAAGATTGTTGATCTACTCAGAGTGCACAGACTGGAATTCCAAAAATTTCTATTGCACTGTGGAATGGAACTCCCATGAATTCTCCATGGAGAAGCCTACAAAGCTATCTGATCTCTTCTACCCAGAGGTCTTCAGCACCTGGGAATTCTGGCCACCACTACCATAAGACCTCAAGCCGCACCTGCTCCCAGTGAGAAGACTGGCGTTTGCCTGGAGGCTTGTGCACCCATTTCATGAGAGATTGGGCCAACAGTTGTTCTTTGGTTGGTTTGAAATAAAAACTTTGAAATCCCTGTGGTACACCTACGCAATGGAATACTACCCAGCAGAAAGAAAGAAGGTACTCCTACCTTTTGTGACAGCAGGGATGGAGCTGGAGAGTATTGTGCTTAGTGAAATAAGCTAGGCGGCAAAAGACAAATACTATATGATCTCACTTAATACAGAAAAATAATGAACAAAAAAACAAAGGAGCAAAATAGAACCTGAGGCATGGAAACAAGGAACAGACTGACAGTGCCCAGAGGGGAGGGAGGAGGAGAAGAAAGGGGAAAAGCAGGGGAAGGGTTTGGTCAAGGAACTAGTATAAATGACCCATAACCATGGACAAGGTGGGGATTGACTGTGGGAGGGGGTGGGGCAGGAGAGAGCAACGGGTGGGTGGGTGGGGGACAACTGTAATATAACAATAACGAATTAATTTTTTTTTAACTTTGGAAAAAAAAAAAAAAGAGTAGGACTTAGCCCTGGATGGTAGCACAGTGGATAAGGCACCAGCCTGTGAACCCAAAGGTCACTGGTTCGATTCCCAGCCAGGGCACATAACCAGGTTGCAAGACAGGTCTCCAGCCAGGTCTGTGGCTGGAGGCAGGTGAAAGGCAACCATACATCGATGTTTCTCTCCCTCTCTCTCTCCCTTCCTCTCTCTCTGGAAAGAATAAATAACATCTTATTTTAAAAAAAAGAAAAGAAAAAGTAGGACTTAATCTTCATCTTCTGAAAGGGGAATTATTTACTTTTTGGAATTATTCATGAGGACAACTTGTCCCGTCTTCCCCATTTATGTATTTATTCATTCAATTATTTATATCAGTGTGGACTTACAGATTTGCATTTTATTCTTTTATTCCTGAGGACTTACTTTGAAGTTCTGGATGGGGTTTCCTCTGTAACTGAGGTTTCTCACTTTAAGCCTCAGCTGCTCAGGGGAGAGCAGCTGAGGAATGTTAGCTCTGGACCAGCCAGACTTGGGTTCAAGTTTTGGCTCCCGCTATCTCTGCTGTCCTGGGCCACTTATTTAAGTCCCTGGGCCTCTCAGTCCTACCAGGGGCAGAGCAGGGATGATGGTGACACTTGGAAAGAAAACTCTTGGGTTATGTATGGTGCTGAAAGTATGGACTAATGCTATAGGATTTTTGTTCTTGGCTTAGGTACCAGCTTGAGAACCAACAACATGACACTGGGCAGGTTACTTTAATGTTGAACATGGACAGGTGTACCAGAGGGGTAGGGTGTGTTCTCGCTCTCTCTCATTAATTTTATTCATTTTAAATTCTAGTTGTATACAGTAATATTTATTTTTAAATATTAAATATTTTCCCATTGTCGCCTGGCTGGTGGCACAGTGGATAAGGTGCCGGTCTGCGAACCCAAAGGTTGCTGGTTCAATTCCCCAGCCAGGGCACATAACCAGGTTGCAAGCCAGGTCTCCAGTCAGATCTGTAGCTGGAGGCAGGTGAAAGGCAACCATACATTGATGTCTCTTTCTCTCTCTCTCTCTCTCTCTCTCTCTCTCTCTGCCTCTCTCCCTACTCCTCTCTCTAAAAATAATAAATAAAATATTTAAAAAATATTTTCCCATTGTAAAAGTAATTCATGAACATTACAATTGGGAGGGGAATAATAGAAAATTAGAAAAAATAATAGAAAAACTAGCAAAAAATGAAATCCCTGATTCCTACCACTGCTAATATTTTGATAAATTATCTTTTAGTCAGCTTTAGTGCATTTTTATATAACTCTTTGAAAACAGACTTAAAAGCACCTTCATTTTAAGTTAAGAACAGGTCAAATAAAATTAGTAAATACATGACAAATATGACTTGAATGGAGAATAAATAAATGGAAGGACAAGCAGGTTGAGAGAGAAAGACATGGGATAGGGACCAAAGTTCTTGGTCTTTGTTTTTGGAAAACTGCAGTTGTTTAGCATAGAAAAGATCATCTTTGCTAAATGTGTTCACTTAATTCATTACATTTGTGGACTTTCTTTCTTTTTTTTTTTTTTTTTTTTTTAAAGGAGGGAAGCATCACGGTATGGTTGCCTTTCACCTGCCTCCAGCCACAGACCTTGGCTGGAGACCCGGCCTGCAACCTGGCCATGTGCCCTGGCTGGGAATCGAACCAGTGACCCTTGGGTTCGCAGGCCAGTCCCAATCCACTGAGCCACACCAGCCAGGGCGGACTTTCTTTCTAACAA
Organism: Noctilio leporinus; assembly: GCA_004026585.1. Taxonomy (NCBI): domain Eukaryota; kingdom Metazoa; phylum Chordata; class Mammalia; order Chiroptera; family Noctilionidae; genus Noctilio; species Noctilio leporinus. The sequence goes on from PVIW01004341.1 coordinate 27,144, forward strand.
TGCATTTTTTGGTAAACCAAATATAAATACTTTAAAGCCTTATATCCTTTTCCTTTTAACCCCTTGTGTCCTCTTTTTCCTTTTTCTTTTTAATCTTGATAAAATGGTTTATTTTAAGAGTAACATCTCTATCGTGTGGCCTTCTAGAATACTGTTGCTTAAGGTTTAAGTAGAATTTTCCACAACTACAGGGGTGAATTAAATTGTGCTCTGGCACTTTATAAGAGTCTTTACATATGGTCTCTAACCTGGTGGTTTCTGCACTAATAAATGGAAAGAAAACAGGAAATGTAATTATTTGAAAGCTTTGCTTGTAACTATGAAAAAAATGTATGCAGAAAACAATGCAGAAATGAAAGCAGTTTAGGATAGGATGGTAGGATTATGCAGATTTACTATTATTCTTTAACTCAATCTATATAACATTTTTCAATTACATATTTCAAACTTTTAAAATAAGCTCAAGCCCTGGCTGGTGGCACAGTGGATAAGGTGCCAGCCTGCAAACCCAAAGGTTGCTGGTTTGATTCCCAGGCAGGGCAAATAACCAGGTTGCAAGCCAGGTCTCCAGCCAGGTCAGTAGCTGGAGGCAGGTGAAAGGCAACCATACATTGATGTCTCTCTCCCTCTCTGCCTCTCTCCCTTTTCCTTTCTCTAAAAATAATAAATAAAAATCTTTTAAAAAATAAAAATAAAATAAAAACAATACAAAATATTTTTAAAAGGTCAGTATACAGGTGAAAGGCAACAATACATTGATGTCTTTCTCCCTCTTTGCCTTCCCCTCTCTCTAAAAAATAATAAATAAAATCTTTTTAAAAAAAAAGGTCAGTATAAGCACTAATTGATTTCCTTTTGTTAGAAAACTAAATCTGGATAAATTATGTATGATATCTCAGCAGTGTAGAAGAGCTGTTTGTTGTGCAGGAATGTGTTTTCAAACTGGTAGCCCTTGGACGAAGGTGGTTTCTACAAGCATTTTCTATTTTATTTTTTATTTGAAAGAAAAATCCATATAAATTTATTCTGGCTACCAGCAGAGCTTTTGGAAATATGGAAGCATTTGTGCTGAGATCCAGCTGCCTTGAGGGCTCCTTACAGATTGCCCCTAGTCTTCTGTGTAAGCCTTTTGTGTTCCTCCCATTTGGGAGTCTGCTCTCAGTTTGAACATGCATGGAAGTTTGGGATCAAGATATAGGGGTACCACAAGGTATGATTTATTGGGCACTTACTATGTTCTATACTATTGTGTGTTGATTTGTGCCTGCCCCCAAATTCACATGTTGAAGTTCTAACCCTCAGGGCCTCAGAAGTGACTATATCGGAGATAGGGCCTTTCAAGAGGTAATTATGGTTAAAATGTGTCATATTAGGTTGACCTTGATCCCATGCAAGTGGAATCCTTATAAGAAGATATTAGAAGACACACACACACACAACCATATGAGGACACAGGAATAAGGAAACGGGAACCACAAAGCCAGTTGAAGAAACATGTTCAGGGCATCTCTGGGCCTTGCCACTGCCTGGGTCTGAGACAGAACAGGCAAGATGTCTCCCCAGGCTGCTGCACTGTTTCTGGGCTAACACTGTATACTGGGAAGATGTGCCATCCACTCACCACCTTGTTGCCCCCAAAACAAAAAAGGCCATCCCACTCAGATATCCCAGAACCTGGCCCTGTTAATATGTCCTTTCTGTTTCTCCAGGCTGGAAACCAGGGAGCCTTCAGTGACCACAGATTCTCTGGACAACTTGGTACCCTGTCTCCACCAAGCCAAGCCAAGCCGGCACCAGCACCAGCACCAGCACAGGCATAAGGTCACTGCACTCATGGGGCCCTGGCATCTCCTGAGCTCTAGGGCAGGTTCTACCTATGAGTCCAGAGAGTCCCACCTCCCAAGGCCAGGCTTCCCCTCTGTGTGTGTCAAGGTGAAAGGTGCTGGGAATTCTGGAAGGGTCAGTGACCTGAGTTCATGTCCCAGTACTTGTCCTGGATGCTTGGTGCTCAGAAACACCATTGACTGTCATCCTAGACAGGGCACACCAGGTGTTGAATGAGAGTGGGCTCTGGATCTTCCTCAACTAGACTCCCAGTTCTCCTGCTTCATGGCTGTTTAGTCACCCTGACACAACTCAGTGTCCTTGTCTGTAAACTGGGTCAGAAGGAACGGTGAACTTTTATAAACTGGGTGCTGAAAAGTTATCAGTCAATTATCAGTAGTTTAATCCCCCAACAGCGCCCCCACACACATACACACACACAAGAGCCCTGTTTTTGGCACATTTCACATGGGTGGGGGAGGTGACATACTCACTGGTGCCAGGAGAGGAACTGGCCCAGCAAAAGCACCAGCCCAGGCTTCTCCAGCTCTGTTCAAGCTCTTGCCCATCTGGTGCCCCATCTGCCCAGCTTGCACCCCAGATCTATTCTCTTGAGCCCCATGCTTCACTGATGGGGGTTTGCCTCTTCCTCCCTTAGGACAGAGCCCCTGAACTGCCAGATTCCTTGCCAGGGAGGAGAAATCCATCTGCTGGCGCCTGAGCACCGCCTTGGGGACAGGCTGCTGGTCCCAGAATGCCCCTGCCTGAGCCCAGCGAGCAGGAAGGGGAAAGTGTGAAGTCCAGTCAGGAGCCATCCCCTGAGTCCCCTGAGGCTGGCACAGATGTTGTCCCTGCAGCCCCCAAGAAGCCCAGGAAGTTCTCCAAACTGGTCCTGCTGACAGCCTCCAAAGACAGCGCCAAAGTGGTTGCAGCTAAGCGCAAAGGAGTGCACTGCATCATGTCTCTGGGGGTGCCTGCCCCCAGCACCCTTGCCAAGGCCCTCCTTAAAATCCATCCTGAAGCTCAGCGTGCCATTGAGGCAGCCCCCCAGGAACCTGAAAAGAAATGCAGGAAGCTGGACACAGGTGAGACCCTGGTCCCAGAGGGCAAAACTGTAAGCAATTCCTCCCTGGGGCCGCAAGCGCCCTGATACCTAAGCAACTGAGGTGACAGGCAGGCTAGGCTGGCTCTGGAAAGAGTGTGCCTGTCCTGTTAGTGTGCCTGTCCTGTTATTCTTGCTATGACACATCTCTGTAAATCTCTGTGTTTGTAGCCTCCATGCATGTGTGTCTAGGGTTCTGTGTCTACATATGTATTTTCCTGGGAGGGTGTGTCTGTGTGTGTATCCTTGTGTGTTCATGTTCCTGGGCCTAGTTCCTGGGGGCTATTATGTGTTTGTGTGTTTATGTGTCTGGGGGTCTGTGTGTGCATCTTTCTTTGCCAGGTTCTACTTGAGGCCTCAAGTAGACCCCCACCTCCACTGCCACCTCCACCAGGCTTGGTGCAGACAGTAGAACAGAGACTCCTAGGGGGTGCCTGGGGGAAAGGATGCCTAGTGTCTGGGAAGCAATGGAACTGCGATTTCTTTTCAACTGGAAGTAAAAAGAAAGTGGTCTACTATGCCCTAAGAAGACAGAGAAAACAGAAAACAGAGAGCCACAGCAGCTGGCTCTGTTCATTTGCTGCCTCTGAGTAAACAGCCCCCTTGGAGTCAGTCAGGATACTCTGGCAGCCAGTCTAAAGAAAGGGAAAGGGAAAGGGAAGGGGAAAGGGAAAGTTTCCATCCTGTAGCTGAGCAGTGCAACTGACCCCTCTTCCTTGGAAATTTAGTGTGAGTGCTTTGAAGTCAGGTAGGGAGCCCTACTATTTTCCCAAGGCTAAAACTTCAGGGTTCTTGAGATTGGAGCACCCCAGCTACAGGCCTAGAGCTCACAGGAGACCTAAGGAACCCTTTACCCCTCCCTCTCTTGCTGGACAGGAGCTGCAGTCATGGAGTCAGGGACCTCACCTCCCCAGAACTCTGCAGCATGCCCCGCTTACCTTGTGAGCACTTCTACCAGCCAGTTCTTGTTCAGGTGTCTCCCATGTGTCTGACTGCTTCCTCCTGCCAGCCCAAGGGGTGGAGGTTGCTGCCCCATGACTATTGGGCAGCAAGGCTCAGAGTGGCCAAGTTACTGCCCTGAGGCTACCAGCTGTTTACTGCAGAGGGTGAAAGGGAGACATCTGGCTCAGAGCTTGTTCTTCCCACTTAACTCAGTGGGTGGGTAATCCCCAGGATCTTTTTCACCCTTTCTGAGACCTCTGCTTAGGCATCTACCCAGGTTCTGGGGCTACATGAGCCCCACTTCACACATGTTGTTTTTAGAATTAAAACAAAGCCACCCTTCCCCGGGTGGATAATAGAGCAAGGACTGGCTCAGCTCCACAGTCTCTCTTAGGCAGATACTTCAGCAGTCAACAACTCCTTCAACCTGCACCACATCTTTACCACTGTACCTAGTCCACACCTTCCCCACCTCTTGCTCCATCCCAGGCCAGGAAGTGGAGATAGAAGCAGCTTCCTAGTGCTTAGCCCAGATTTGGCCTAGTTTCCTGACATTGACTTTAGCAGCCTCTGTGGCCTTTGGGAGCATACCTCTGGAGTTGGCAATTACTTCTCCAAGTCAATCAGTGGTACCCCCACCCCTCCCTTTTCCTCTGATACCAGCCTGACCACACCCCCTTCTCTTCCAGAAGGAAAAGAAGAAGGAAGGTTGGCAGAGAGGCCCACCCCCAGTCCTACAGTGGGCGGGGAGGAGCCCTCTCTGGGGCACAGTGAGGCCATATAACCCGGACAACTGCAGGCACAGCAACCCTTGATGGATCAGTGAACTTGGCTGTGGCTTCTACCTGGGGCCCAGTCACTCTCAACATTGTATAATGTTTTTCAGCTCAAGGGCAAGTTACTTTTGTAAGTAGAAAAAAAAATTAAAACAATAAACTAAGCTATGTGGTAGATCCTATCATGAACAGGTTGTATAAACTTTAGGATTCTAGCTCCTTTGAGGCCCAACTCCAACCCCACCACCCCTGGGACCCTGCCCACCCTACCAGCCCTTACATGGCCCTTCCCCAAGGTTCCTGGCCTGGACTATCTTTCAGAGTCAGTGGTGTCTAAGGGGCCTCCATCCCCCATGACCTCACATCCCTGGGACATTTTCAGTCTGGAAAACCAGCTGCTGGCCTAGAGACTAGATGGGGTCTCTGAGGCTCCCCTTCCTCCTGCCTTGGTCTGAAGTGGACAGTGGGACCTCCAGCTCTGACCCTCTAGGAAACTGATCCAGCCCCTCCCCAACTCTCCATGGCTTGTTGGAGCATCAACCTGCTCATGTTGGATTCTCAGGTGTCTCACCTCCTCCAGGTAACCACATGGGACTGACAGCCCCCTGTACAGGGGCCCTACAATCATGGCAGCTAAGGGTTCTACCGAAGAGGGGGTAAGCCTGCAGACTGAAGGGAGGGGCTGGGGGAACAACCCTGACAGAAGTATGTGGTACTCCTATCATATTCCTTCCAGGTGGTTTGGGGCTGAGGGAGATGACTAGGAGCCTTATCGCCTTCCTGGGCCCTCAGTGCTGCCCTTCCTGGAGGAGGGGGTGAAGAAACACATAGTTTGCTTTCAACCAGAAGCCAGCATGTGCCAAAGACCCCACTGGAAAGGTTTCACCCTCAGTTGTTTCACCACATGTGGTCCTCATTCTTTGAAAACTGCCACTGGGCACAAGGAAATTGCTTATTTTTTTTAATGTAGTTTAGAGGCCTTATATTTTAAAACCACATTTTCTGAATATTATCAGTATCTATTGACTCCCTCTCAGGAGGAGTTACTCAGCATGTTTTTCCTTGCCAGCTCTCCATTTTGCTATTTTTATTTATTTATTTATTCCCTTAAGGATTTTTATTAATCATTTTTAGAGAGAAGGGAAGGAAAGGAGGCAGAGAGAGAGAGAGAGAGAGAGAGAAATATCAGTGTATGATTACCCTCCACCTGCCTCCAGCTACCGACCTGGCTGGAGACTTGGCTTGCAACCTGGTCCTGTGCCCTGGCTGAGACTTGAACCAGCCACCGATGGGTTCATAGGCCGGTGCCTATCCACTGAGCCACCAGCCAGGGCCTACTGTTTTATTTTTACAGCATGTTTGTAACATTTATATTCCTTTTTTTTTTTTTTTAAGATTTTATTTCATTATTTTTAGAAAGAGGGGAAGGGAGAGAGGCAGAGAGGGAAAGAGACATCAATGTATGGTTGTGTTTCACCTGTCTCCAGTCACAGACCTGACTGGAGAACTGGTTTGCAACCTGATTATGTGCCCTGGCTGGGGAATCGAACCTGCGACCTTTGGGTTTGCAGGCCGGCACCTTACCCACTATGCTACCAGCCAGGGCTCGTAACATTTATATTCTTTAAACATAATTTGAGACATTCTTTTATCTTTAAATAGATTCCCCTTACTCACCAATTTCTCCTTTCCTCAGTTCTGAGTCATCCTTTCAATGAGCTGCCTTTGTCTGATGGTAGGAATGCAAGAGGAGTTGCTCAGGGTTTAATGTGTAATGGTGGAGTGCCACCAGGGAAGCAGTAGTGAAGAGGAGGTGAGAAGGAGCTGGTAAGGTATGATCTCAGCCAGTCAGCCTTGGGTCCAGGCAGTTCCAGCCTGGGTGGGTCAGAGAAGATTGGCCCTGGTCGGCCTACTCCCTGAACTTTAGTGTAGCACCATTGACCCCTCCTACTGCCCAGGGAGCTGCAGGTTGGACAGGCACTCATGTCCCCAGTGAGGAGCCTGGCTGACTTGGTGGCTGCTGGAGGCTACTTGAGGGTACAGCAAGGGCCCATCTCCTTCCTGAGTGGCAGGTGGGGCCCATCATCTGCCTGGATATCCAGTACCATGGAGCAGGAAGCCACTGCTGAGCCCAGCTAGGAGCCCACACGCTAGGGCCAGTGGTGTCAAGATTTTCTTTATTTTTGAAACATTTCAACCTTCCATAAAAGTTGAAGGAACAGTGCAAGGGACATGATGGTGTGGCCCTCACCTAGACTCATAGTCATCTCTCTTCCATTCCCTCTCCCTCCTGCCATTTTATTTTTTCTTTTTTATATTTTATTTATTTATTTTTAGAGAAGGGAAGGGAGAGACAAAGAAAGGAAGGGAAACACGAATCAGTTGCCTCTCCCTAGCTCTAACTGGGGACTTGGCCTGAAATCCAGGCATGTGCCCTTCCTGGGGATTGAACTAGTGACCTTTCAGTTCACAGGCCAACACTCAGTCCACTGAGCCATACAAGCCAGGGCTCCCTCATACCACCTTCTTGCCCCTTCACTTCTTGGAGGGCCAAGAACCGGTTGCCTGGGATCTAGGTCACAGCTCTGGACTCCCAGGGCTAGATAGGAAGCAAGGAACTTTCTGGAAGGGAAGTTCATGAAAAACGAAGTCTAAGGGCTGCCTAGGGGTAGACCAGGTGCCACACAGCATCTGACAGTGTCCTGAGAGAACTCAAGGGTGAGGAAGTGGGCCTGGGAGGATTAAGTGTACAGTCCAGAGGGAGCAAGACAAGAAGACCAGGAGGCAGGAATGTGGGCAGATGCTGGTGGCTCAGGGCCTGGAGTTCACAGTGAGGGTTTCAGATGTATCATGGGTATTGGGAGGTGGGGGAAGGATTCTTGCAGCGAAGGGACATGGTCAGCACTACTACACAAGACTTTCCCCAAGCGTCATGAGGATGAACTGGTGGGAGTCTAAAGTGGGAGCTGAAAAGTCATTGAGGAGGCCCCCATAGCTTGGGTAAGAGAAGATAGGAGAGGTTGGAAGGAGGCTGAGCCAGGCTCAGTGATAGGTTGTTTTGCTTGGGGCACTGGGCATAAGGGAGAGAAGACTGACCTATCCAACTGAGGGGTAACAGTGCCACCCACGAGGAGCAGAAGAGGCAAGAGAAAGCGACCCATTCTGGTTCCACACAGTTGGCATTTTACTGGATGGTTGTGTTCCTGTAAAAAGAATGGTTTAGCGTGTTCTACAGAGCAGAAAATTCTCAGAGGCCAAAGATTGTTGCTACCCAGCTCTGTACTCTGGGAGTGGGTGGGTGGGGTACTAATTATGATGGGGATAAAAAGTAAATAGGATGATTATACACTTCCTTTTTAAAAAAGAGCTTTTATTCATCTTTAAGCTAAAAGAAAGGATAATTCATGGTAATTGAAAAATTAGAAAATAGGTTATGAAAAAATATTACAAATATTTTTTTGTTATTCACCCTTTATAATCCATACTTTTCGTGTTCAAAATGGGGATGATACAGTTCATACAGGTTACACATTTTTTAAAATTTTTTAAAAAGATTTAATTTTATTATTTTTAGAAAGAGGGGAAGAGACATCAATGTATGGTTGCATTTCACCTGCCTCTGGCCACAGACCTGACTGGAGACCTGGTTTGCAACCTGGTTATGTGCCCTGGCTGGGGAATCTAACCTGCGACCTTTGGGTTCGGAGGCCAGCACCTTATCCACTGTGCCACCAGCCAGGGCTCAGGTTACGCATTTTTTTCTAACATCCTTTTACTAAATGCACAGCATACCACTATAGGGATGGGTGATAGTTTATCCAACATCCTGGCTGCTGGAGTATCCCAGTTGTTTCTAGGTTGTTAACAATCTTTTAAACCATCGATTTTCAACCTTTTTCATCTAATGGCACATATAAACTAACTACTAAAATTATGCAGCACACTCAAAAATACTATTTTTTGCCAATCTAACAGAAGAAAAATATAGGTAGAATTTTGATTCATTCATACTGGATGGCCATTATGTTGCTGTTGCCATTTATCTGAGAATCTAAGGGAAAGGAAGCCAGTGCCCTTCAATAGTCAGGTATTAAATGTTTCAATATTTTTTGTGGCACATGGGTTGAAAATCCCTGTTTTGAACAGCCTTGGGTTTTCCTAGGACAAAGCTCTAGAAGTGAGATTGCCTGTGAATACCTGACTCCGACATTCTTACCAATATCTGGTTCTGTCATTAAAAAGAAAAAAATCGCACCCCCCTCTTCCTGCTGGTACACACTAGGGGTTGCATTTCCCTTGGTTGTTTTTGAGAGCAAGCTCTGCATCATGGGACCCCAGGTTCCCCACCTACGGTGACTTTGTGGCTGATGCTCTGAGCAGCCCGGTAGGGGGCGCAGGCGGACTCAGCAGTGATCCAGGTGCCTCCCCAGTACTCAGGCCTTGATGGCCGCCAGGAGTGCCATTTTTTTTCTGCAGTGCCTATTCACCCTGCGCTACGGACTCAGAACGCCTACCTAGGCACTTTAAGGATTGGGTACCGGATCTAAAGTGCCTTCTGCGGCGATGAAGGATGGTGCGATAGACCGGCAGATGACCCGCTACTGGTAGAATGCGACTGAGATCTTAATTCTTTGTCATCTTCCAACCTAAAGTCTAACACAAATTGCAGCCACGCTTTCTCCTGTTTCCCCATAGCATGTACTCCTTTTTTTTTTTTTTTTTTTTAACCATCAAATCAGTGTTTGTATCTTGCTTCCTGCCCCGTCCCTAGTAACACAAGCGCATATCGCTAGGGCGAGCTTTATTGGTTTTTGTCCCTGAGGTGCCAAGTGTGGAGAACTGGGAGGTGGGCAGGCAGCGAGGTGCTGGATATGCAGGGGTACAGGACTCGAAGTGCAGGTGTAGGGCAGGTTCGGAGTTGGGCCGGGTGTAGGTGTGAGGAAGACAGGCGTGAAGGATGCTGGCAGGGAGTAGAGAACTGAAATGTCGGAGGTGGAAAAAGGTGTGGGAGAACACCGGAAAGAAAAACTCGATAGATCACTCGGAGGATGCGGAGAATAAGGAAACGCGGAGCCGTTGGGAAGCCCAGCCGGATGGCCCTACAGGACATGGACATCCACTCGTCTGGAACCAGGGGGCGCTACCAGCAACTTCTTTAGAGCCACTGGAGGGAGGCAGAGGACAGAGTTGTATTCAGAGCGTGGAGTTACCTAGAGAGGACAGCGTCCTCTCCGCAAACTCCGAGGTCAAGAACCCGCAGCTAGAAGACTGGGGGCTTTGGCGGGTGGAGGGAGGGGCCCCACAGGGCTGGGGGAGAGTAGTGGTGAGGAAGGTCCCAGGGCGCGGAGCGGGAGAGGAGGCGAGGAGTTAGGGCGACTTGCAGGGGCTTCGCGTTTGGGGCCCCTCCGGCTACCATCCTCCAAGTGTCCAGGAAAGCAGTGGCGAGGCCCCACAGCTTCTCACGCCGGATCAGTCCTGGTCCTCACAGCACAAGGTGATTGGAGGACAAGTGTCCAGTGGACCCATGCGCGAGGAAGAGACCGGAGCGAAATAGATGCTTTCCTCCCCGTAAGGATAGATGGGCGGATATTTTTGTTTACTTGACGTTTTACTTTGCCGTAACTTCACACCTACAGAAAAATTGCAAGAAGTGTACAAAGGATTCCTATGTATTCTTCACCCCCCCCCATGTTAGGAATAATGCCAGCCACAGCAGCAATATTTACTTATTTATTTTAAGATTTTATTTATTATTTTTAGAGAGAGGGAGAGAGACATCAATGTATGGTTGCCTTTCCCACCTGCCTCCAGCTACGAACCTGGCTTGCAACCTGGTTATGTGCCCTGGCTCGGCACAGCAGCAATATTTATAATAGTTAAATTTAGAAACGAAATTTCCAAATAGGAAAATCACTTAATGTAGGCAACTATATGTAAAATAAGCTTATAATATGTATTTTTAAGAAAGAGCTTTCCCTTCTCCCCTATTTACTCATTTACATCATATCGCTTCATGGATTCTTAATTTATGCCTGGTTATAATCCATTATTTATTTTGAATTTCAAATTGGCCCAAGTTAGGGTTGGGGTCATTTGAAGGTTTCAATGAGGTGCAGAAGAAATTTCCTTCTGCTCCGGCTTTCAAAATGCGGAGTCAAATCCTAGGAGAGATCCGGTGTTCCCAATTAAGATTTCCACCCAATGGTCTGAGAGCTATAATTCAGGACTGCTGGCATAAGCCACAGATCCTACGGAAGCTCCGCCCAGGACACTGGCTCCCAATCCTGGGCTTTCCCCGCCTCTTTTGAGAGCGTTTACCCCACCTCCCAGCGCCGATTGGTTGGGCTACCAGCTCCGCGCTGCGCAGGGAAGACCCGGAGAAGCGGATTTTATTCTCTAGAATGGGCTGTGCTGCGCAGGAAAACCAGGAGCTCACTTAGGTATTCCCAAAGACTGGCTCGCCGGAGGGCTGGCGCGCGCTCCCGACCACCCGTGTGACGGCGCGCGCAGGCACGGGGTTCGCTCCCGAGGGACACGTAGGGGCGGGGATCTGGAGCTCCGGTTGCGGTGGCCTGAGGGGCCTGGTCCTGTGGCTGCAGTGGCTGAGGTCAAACGACCTGTCGCAGCTCGGTGGCCCGGGAGGGAGGGCCCCGCTGCCGTCGCTTTCTGGCCGTTGCCGGGTGAGAAAGGGTCCCAATGGGTTGGGGGTGGGGTTCCGCGTCCCATGACGTTGATGCAACTCTCCGGCGGTCCCAACAGTTGCTGGTACTGGAAGGATGGGGGTCCCCAGGCTCTGGGTTCTGGCGCAGAGGCCGCCTCCTTTATCACCCCTACTTCCTCCACCTCACCCCACCCTGGGACTGAGCCCTGACACCCCAAATCAAGGAGCCCCCACTCAGCCGTCTTCCCCGGCGATATCCACCTCTCGTACTGCTTCCACCCCATTGGCACCCATCTTTGCAGCTCTAGAGGTACTAGTGACCTTGCACTTTTTGCTGTTCTTACACTCCTCCTTCCACTTTGGCTATGTAGATCGTCCTCTGTGGCTTTCAAACTATTTTTTTTTTTTCAACTTACACTGAAAAATCTAATTTGCATAGAAACCCTGTGCAAATTATAGATTTGTAGATTAATGAAAGATAACTTTAAAGGGAGATACTACCCTAACTTCACATTCTATTCTCTTCTAGCCTAGCCTAGCCTGTTCTGTTCTATTCTTTCCATTTCGAAAGACTGTTGCTAAGCCATGAAATTGATTTCAGAACCTAATCAGTGTGACCATAGTTCAAAATGCTTGTTTTAACCATCAGTTTTTCTCTTCCTTTACTCCTTGCCTTTGGTGGATGCTGAGCTCCCAATAATCAGAGAATCACGTGTAACCTTCAAAAGGGTATATTTTTATTATTTTGACATTACTATGTTTCAGGCCCAAGACTATTTCCAGGACTTGATTTTAATTTTCTGGTTCGGTTGGATTCAACCAGGTTTCTCTTGTTCCTCTTACAAAATCCCATAGTCAGACTGGAGGAAGAGAAAGTGTGTGAAGCTGGAGCTAGATTGTGGAGGTGTGTGTGTGTAGCTTTTATAACACACAGATGGTTTTTGTTGGAGAGAGAAATGATTAAAGTTGAACCTGTCAGCACTGCACTGATCAAAGTTGAACCTGTCAGCATTGCACTGCATAGAGAGAATTGGAAGGATCAAGCTAGAGGGGAAGACCATTAAGAAGATTGTGGGGATGGTTGAAGTCCTGAGGTAATGTGCAGTGGAAGTCATGGAGATGTCAGGATGGGGTGTAAAGAGAGTAAGATTTTGCGGACACATTAGGCCCGGTAAAGGAGGAATAAAAATAGCTAAAATTCTGATGGGGGATTGGGAATATAAGGGTGGGGAGTATTGGTTGTAATCTCTCTTTCTATGGTGCATGTCAGGGGACATTCACAATGTTGGCTGTCAGGACTTTTAGGTTGTTTCTGACATCTAGCAAACAGAGGACGTGGATGCTGCTAAACATCCTTCATTGTACAGGACATCCCCCACAACAAAGAAGTATCTGGTGCAAGATGCCGGTGTTGCTGAGTTTGAAAAGCCATGCTTTAGAACAGCAGTTCTGAATCTTTATCTCTGTCACCTTCAAGCTCTCCTAAGAATAATGCCTGTACACATATTCAGAGACTGGTCAGTGTGCACCTTTAACCCATTTAGTCCATTAGGGGGAGAGTAGAGAGACAGCAATTGGAATCATCCAGGAGCAAACCCAAATGTCGCTAGTTCCATTCCTAGTCAGGGCACATAACCAGGTTGCAAGCCAGGTCTCCAGCCAGGTCCGTAGCTGGAGGCAGGTGAAAGGCAACCACACATTAATGTCTCTTTCCCTCTCTGCCTCTCTCCCTTCCCCCTCTCTCTAAAAATAAATAAATAAAATATTTTAAAACATATATGTATATTTCTTTAAATTTTTATTTATTTTAAAAATTGATTTTAGAAAGGAGAGAGAAAAACATTGATTTGTTCCACTTATTTATGCATTTGTTGGTTGATTCTTGCATGTGCCCTGACCTGGGATTGAACTCACAACCTTGGTGTATTGGGAGGATGCTGTAAACAACTGAGCTACCTGGCCAGGGTTCATCCAGGAGTTTTTTCAAACATCATGACCTTCTTTCCTCCCCTCCCACTATTCAGGACCACTATTGGGACCTGGACAAAGAATTCCTTGGGTGGTGATTTACAGTTTATAGAAGAATTTCACATACAGTATCTCATTTGCCACTTTTCCTGTTTCACAGGTGAAACCAGCTCAGAGAACTGATGAGATTTGCCCCAGTTCTAGCAAGCCAGAACTAAGGACCTGGGTGTTGACACCTGATGATGGTGGTTGTCCCTGTCTTGTGTAAAGGTAATTCTGTTGATCCACCATCAGTTGTTGAGCCAGCCTCTGGCTTCCAAGACCTTACTGATTAGGGCTTGGACCCAGGGGTGTCTCCTGGATTTTGGGTTTACACTGAGCCCTTTGTAACCACCATCAGGACAACATTATCAGAGCAGGCTGTCTGAATACTGCCCTCAGATTACTCTGTGCCTCAGTTTTAGGGGAGGGAAAGAGGATAAAAAGAGAGTAATCAACCAAAACTGTGAAACTCTTGAACTTTCTGTTTACATCTGCCTGACTGAAAAGCACTTCAGACACTCAAGAAATCTATATTGAGTAAAAATGAAATGTTACAAAATAAACACAATAGGACCCAAGAATTTACCTCAAAACAATGACCATCCAAAGTAAAAAAAATTTAAATCCCCCTAAAATAAATATACATATATATAACCAATAACAGTTTCATATTATAATACTCACTTTTATTCCATCCAACTGAGATTATTATAGCTTTTTTTTTTTTTTTTTTTGAGAGAGAGAGAAGGGAAGGGAGAGAGTCAGGGAAGGAGAGAGACTTCGATGTATGGTTGCCTTTCACCTTCCTCCAGCTACAGACCTGGCTGGAGACCTGGTTCTGTGCCCTGGCCTGGGAATCGAACCAGCGACCTTTAGGTTCTCAGGCTGGTGCCTTATCCACTGTGCCACCAGCCAGGGCTGTTATAGCTGATGTAATTTTTTAAATTGTGACTAGAACCCAAAGATAACAGGACCAATGACCAGGACAATTTGAAAAGCAGAGCCTTAGACCAAAGCAAAGGAAGTTAATAATTTCATACATATATGAAATGAACATGTGTGAAAACTTTTACTCAATTCATGGAACAAGAAATGAGTAAGATCTTACAACCAGTTTGCAAGAGAACCCAAAGAAGATTTTAGACTACTAGATCAAGAATATTGAAATGGCCCTGGCTAGTGTGACTTGGTGGATTGAGCAGCAGCCTGCGGAACAGTGGACAGAGAGGTCAGTTCAATTCCTGGTCAGGACACATGCCTGGTTGCAGGCCAGGTGTCCATTTGGGAGCATACCAGAAGCAACCAGGCAACTGATCAATGCTTCTCTCACAATCCATGTTCTCTTCCTCCTTTACCCTCTCTCTAAAAATAAGTAAATATCTTTAAAAAATATATTGATGTGAATGTGCAGATGGAAGCAAAACTGGCTTCTTCCACAGTTGAAAGAATCATTTATATATCTATATTTATTTACATGGAGAGAGAGAATTTATTATCTGTAGACTAAATTATTTTTCATTGTCATCAGTTCTTGTTCTCATTATTCTCTATGGTGTGAAGAGTTGTAAAAATAGCTCAATGGTACTGGAAAGCTAGGTTCATATAACCTGAAAGGCTGTGTTCTAGACAATGCATAGTTTTTCACTGAAGAATAAATTTTCCCTATACTCTCATAATCTCAATGAAAGAAACTTTTTATCATGAAATAAGGCTGGGCCCTGGCTGGTGTGGCTCAGTGGATTGATAACTGGCCTACAGACTTTAAGGTCGCCAGTTTGATTCCCAGTCAGAGCACATGCCTGGGTTGTAGGCCAGTGGAGATGTGTGAGAGGCAACCAATTGATGTTTCCCTCTCATATCAGTTTTTTTTTTTTCCTTTCACTAAAAAATAAGTAAAAATAAAATCTTTAACAAAAAAGAAATAAGGCTGGTCACATTAGTTTTGACCTGACTGTGCCCAGGTGCAGCAAGCGTATTCATTCACAATACAGGCTTTTTCTTTTTTTAAGATTTTATTTTATTTTTTAGAGACAGAGGAAGGGAGAGAAACATCAGTGTGCAAGGGAAATAATGATCTGTTGCATCCCACTGCCTCTCACTGCCTCTTGCTTGGACCTGACCCACAACCTAGGCAAGTGCCCTGACTGCAATTGAACCTGAGGTCTTTTAGTGCACAGGCTGGCACTCAATCCACTGAGCCACACCAGCCAAGGCATATATAGACTTTCCTGAGTTTGCTTTGCTAGAAGTCTTCATAAGGAATCTCAGATTAAATTTTTCAAAGTCTGGTATTTGCTCTCTTGAGCTACAGAAGCTCTCTCCATCAGATTTTACTTGCATTACTTATAAATTTGCTCAAGTTCCTCTCTTCTTGAGGTCCCCACAACACCCCAAAGTATCTGAAACTTGTTAAATTGTTAAAGGACCATTTTTTAAAAGATGAAATCATGATTCTCCCACTGATATAAAAATAAAGAGGTATTAATGAATTTGTTTAATATATTAACAAGGGAACCTGTACAGTGTGACACATTTAAATGAGATAATATAAATTTCATATAAAACCTGGCACAAAGAAAACCTCAGGTCCTTCACAAGTTGGTCAGTTAGCTGTGAGCCATCATTTCTCAAGGGCATTTTTTAGTGTGTTTCAAAGCATAGTTCATGGTCCACTAGTACCAAAGCCTCATGAGGTACTTGTTAATCCCTCTCCAGAATTTTGGGTGTGAAATTCAGATACCTGCATTTTCATTAGGTGCCCTGGTTAATTATGGAGACCAGAATTACACATACAAATAATTAAAATAAAAGTTTCGTGAAAACTATACTTAGGTTCCTTACATGGATGTCTCATATTCTATTTCGTTTTTTAAACACTGGTCTTAGGCAGGGTTTCTCAGCCTTGGCACTGTTGGCATTTCAGACCAGAATTCTTCTTTAAGGTGGGTGGAGTGGAGAGGCTTCACTGAGCACTGTGGGATAAGTACTGCAGAGGTAACCTTTTTGGCCCCTACCCACTAAATGCTAGTAGTGTGCCCTGCCTTCCAATTGTGACAACCAAGGATGTCTCGGGACATTTGTCAAATGTTGCCTGGGGAGCAAATAATTCTGCCTGAGAACCACCAGCCTTAACCCACTACACTAATACCTATGGTTGTAACTGTTTTAACTAATTTTAAGTGTTTAGGCCCTGAAGGCATACCCAGGAGGTTTAAATGCTGACTGTCTGTCCTTTGTTGACCTGGCTATTGGTCTCAGGATCCTAAAATTAAGCCTTACCTTACTCCTCTGTAATATCAAAGACTAGTAGGCTATTTGGAAGGTAATATGAAATAATGCATTGAATGTTCTTAGTTTAGTGAGGCACATAGCCACTGTTTGGTAAATATTAAATGTTGTAATCATAGTCCTTTAGACTCTTGAAGGATATATCAGTCAGAATCCAACTGGAAAAACAGAAACTACTGACAGATTTCAACTAGGAATTTCATTGCTCCCCTGGTGATAGAAGAGCTGTGAAGCCAAACAAGAATGGTGAGCAACCCAGAGATTAACAATGGCTGAAGCTGCCACAAGCAGGCCAGGGATCCAGGGCAGTGGAAGGGGAACCCTGCAAAGCTGGTACAGACAGCTCGGTGGGGTCATGCCAGGCAGGTAACTGGAGACATTCTCCTTACTCCACTCTAGTCACCCACAGTACCTTTCATTGGGCACATCAGCTAGAAGCCACTATAATAAACCACAAAATAGTTGGTGTGTAAAGATGCCTCGGTGCAGCTGACAACTTACTCTGAAGGTCTGGCTGTAGCTCTGCGCATCAGTTTCTTCCGTAACTGGTATTTCTCACTTTAATCCTCTCTTGATTTGTCCCTTCCACTCAGGAAGTCTCTGAGGCACTTGTTTTCTCTGTCAAGGTTCATTGTGTCTATAAGTTTGAAACTTGGGTTTTCAAAAACCTTTTATTTTTAGTTAATTTGAGACGTTTTAGAAATTGCAAAAATAGTACAAAGAATTTTCACTTATCCATCACCGAGTCTCCCCGAATGTCAACACCTCACCTAACATTGTACAGTGATCAAATCCAGGAAATCTACATCAGTATGATACTATTATATTTTATTCTTTATTTTTTTTATTCATTATTTTTTAGAGAGAAGGGCAGGGAGGGAGGAAGAAAGGGAGAGAAACATCAATGTGTGGTTGCCTTTCACCTGCCTCCAGCTAAGGACCTGGCTGGAGACCTGGCTTGCAGCCTGGTTATGTGCCCTGACTAAGAATCAAACCAGTGACCTTTGGTTTCACAAACTGGTGCCTATCCACTGAGCCACCAGCCAGGGCCTTAGTACAATATTATTAAACTAAACCATTGACCTTACTTAAATCTCACTAGCTTTTCACCTAGCATTCTTTTTCTGTTCTGGGATCCCACACTGAGTTTAGTCATCATGGCTCCAATCTGTGACAGGTACTCAGCCTTTCCTTGTCCTCAGTGACCTTGACAGTGCTAAAGTGGTCTGGTCAGTTGTTTTGTAGACTGTCCCTCCATGTGGCTTGTCTAACTAGAATTAGGGTGCATGTTTTTTGAGCAGGAATATCACAGAGATGCTGTTGTATCCTCAGTGTCCTCTTTTATCAAGGAGGTCATGGAGTTAGTGTGTCTTTTTACTAGTGAAATTGACCTTGCTCACTTAAGGGGTGTCTGTGGGACTTCTTTACTGTCAAGTTACTATCTTTCCCTATATAGTTAATAAATATCTTGTGGGAAATATCTGAGGCTACTCAAATCCTACAATAAGATTTTTGTGTGTGTGTGTGTGTGTGGTGGTGGTGGTGGTGGTCGTGGGTGGTGATGGTGACAATAAGATTTTAATATCCTTTATTTTTATTCATTTCTCTGTTCTATTGTTTATACTATTTATTTTCTTATATGATATCATGTCACATAGGAATGTTCCTTGCATTTTCTGTGAGTTACAGAGTTAAAAGATCACCAAGCAAGAAGATACAGATTACATTTAATGAATTTAATGTTTTCTCATTGTAAAAAGAGTTTATGGCCCTGGCTGGTAGCACAGTGGATAAGGCGCTGGCCTGCAAACCCAAAGGTTGCTGGTTCAATTCCCCAGCTAGGGCACATAACCAGGTTTCAAGCTAGGTCTCCAGTTGGTCTGTGGCTGGAGGCAGGTGAAAGGCAGCCACACATTGATGTTTCTCTCCCTCTCTGCCTCTCTCCCTTCCCCTCTTTCTGAGAATAATGAAATAAAATTAAAAAAAAAAAAGTTTATGCACATTGCAAACAATTTTGAAAAAACAAAAGTGTAAGAAAAAAACATCACTATTCTTACTACTTTTAACATTTTGATATATTTCTTTCTAGTTATTTAAGGTTTTTAAAGTCATGAGTACATAAAATTAGTCAGCAAATAAAAAGTAGGACCGGAATCAAGAAGAGATAGAATAAAAAGGGATTGCTACTGTCAGTGTCTGAGTAATCCTGTGGTCATTTTTAAAATTTTTAACTTAATTTAGAAAAAATAGTGTTTGCTGAATTGGTTCATTGGAGTCTGTTTCTTAACTAATAACTTTTGTAAATACAGACATTTTTGGAATTCTTGAATTATTTTTGTGACACGTTCAAACTCCCAAATTCTTGTTTTGGAACCATCGTTGGTGCTCATTTAATTTTTACCAAGGATGCAGTTGGTTAAGAAGCAACATTTTAAAGGAGCAACATCACCATCTTGTGGCCTTCTAGGGTGTTGCTGCTGAGGATTTTAAACTGTTCTCATAACTGTTATGGGCCTAGTCAGTTATATAATACTTTAGGATTCCTTCCAGTCTCCAGGTAGGGGCTTACCACTTTAACATAAAATAGCAAACAACATGTTGTGCACAATGTGTGTGTAACATAAAATAAAGAGTTGTTAAAGGTACAAATACAATAGTATAAATAGCTGTGCATTAGAGTGGTAGGTTATGGGTGATTTACTAGTATGGTTAACATTTAAAAAATGTTTTCTATGTAGTCATACATAATTCATACTACTCTTCCTTTTTTTAATATTTATTATTTTAGAGAGAGGGGAAGGGAAAGAGGCAGAGAGGGAGAGAGACATCAATGTATGGTTGCCGTTCACCTGCCTCCAGCTACAGACCTGGCTGGAGGCCTGGCTTACAACCTGGTTATGTGCCCTGGCCAGGGAATCGAGCCAGCAACCTTTGGGTTCACAGGCCGGCACCTTATCCACTGTGCCACCAGCCAAGGCTACCCCTCTCCTTTAATGAGGAAACCAAGCCCAAGAGTGAGAAGTCTGTTTATAGTGTAGAAAATGGGTTTTTATTCAAGTAACCCTAGGGACCTGAGTCATACCTGTATGGATTTTTTTAAACAACATTATTAAGATATGACTTCTGTACCATTCTCCCATCTAAAGTGTATATTTCAATGTGTATTCACAGAGTTGTACATTTTGATTATCTTCAAAAGAATCTGCACACCCCTTGGCATCACTGTCTAATCTCCTCTATCCCTACAGCTCTATGCAACCACTTAATCTGCTTTCTGTCTCTGTGGATTTGCCTTTTCTGGATGTTTCACACCAGGGACTCACCTAATAAGGCCTTTTGTGTCTGGCTTTTTACACTGAGCACCATGTTTTCAAGGCTTATCCACATTGTAACATGTACCAGAACTACATTCCTATAATCCTGACTAAATGCCATTGTACAGACAGACTACATACAGGCATGAGAAAATGTTTCAGAGAGAGAATATGGTTTATGGACCAATTCTGCATGGTGGCCAAAGAGGAGAGTGGTGTCTGCAGATGCCCAGGTGAGAAAAAAGGATGTGGGGTATTCTTGCAAAATGAAAGTGTTCAGGGAAGAAGAAGATTTTATTAGGAGACCTAAAAACCTTGATGGTCCAAATGCAAAGAACCTGGGGAAGCACAGAGATTTCGTGACCAGAGAGAGCAGGACATGATTGGTAGGGATAGGGCTCCCCTGGGGGGACTGAGATGTGCCAAGGTAGATAGATGAAGATATTTTTTATTTTCCAAATTAGGATAAAATATGTATGCCTTCTTTATCCAGAAAGTGAAGAACTCTTCATAAGAGTTTATGAAAACATCTATCCCAGATAGATGAACTGTGAAACAGATGAAATTATAAAATTCTGAACCACAGAGGGATACCTTTAGGTAATCAGATGTTAGGTGAATGGGGCATTACTACATGTAGTTTGTTACAGTTTTTTTTTTTTTTTTTTCACATGTGTGGTAAAGTACGCACAAAAATTTACAACTTAAATTATTTTTAAGCATACAGTCCAGTGGCATTAAATCCATTCAGTGTAATGCAACCATCATCACTATCCATCTTTTCTTCATCCCGAACATTACATAGCAACTCCCCATCTCCCTCTTCCAGCCCATCAACCACCATTTAATGATATTCTGTCTCTATAAATTTGATCACTCCAGCTACATCATGTAAGTGGAATCATACAGTATTCTTTTGTGATGAGTTATTTCACATTACAGATTTATTATTATTTATTTTATTTTTTAAAGATTTTATTTATTATTTCCAGGTAGAGGGGGAGGGAGAGAGGCAGAGAGGGAGAAAAATATATGGTTGCCTTTCACCTGCCTCCAGCTACGGACCTGGCTGGAGACCTGGCTTGCAACCTGGTTATGTGCCCTGGCTGGGGAATCGAACCAGTGATCTTTACGTTAGCAGGCCAGTGCCTATCCACTGAGCCACCGGCCAGGGCTGATTATTATCATCATTATTATTATTTTAGAGAGAGGGAAAGAGAAGGAGAAAGAGGGAGTGAAACATCTTGTATGTGCTCTGAACAGAGACCAAACTCGCAACCTAGGCATATGCCCTGACAGAATCCAACTGGCGACTTTTCACTTTCAGGGACAATGTTCCAACTAACTATGCCACACCAGTCAGGCCTCAGTTACATACTTTTTAATATATAATTCTCATTTGCTCTCCTTTATACTTGATAGTTTTGTTCCTTTTCCTGGATTACCAGCACTTTAAGTGCAATCATCTGAAGGATTTAATATTTGTGTAGCATGGCACTTTGATGTTGGATATTTCAGAACCATTAATATTCCATTCATCAAAAAGCCAAAACCTGTGAATTTCAGTCACTTGCCAAAAACTATTCTGTAATAAGTGATCCCTGATCTTAGTGACTTAAATAACAGTAGTTTATTACTGATCAGGGTTTCATGGGGTGTCTGGGCTTTCTTGGGCATCTTCATGTGGCTACATCCAGCTGGAGGGTCTCCTGGACTGGACAGTGCAAGATGGTCTTTCTGCATTCCTGCAGTGCTTCTGTCCCCTGTATGTGGCCTCTCACAACTTCCTTCCCTCTGTCTCACAGCCATATCCTACAAGGGCAAGGACTCCAAACCCCCACAGCATATTTCTGCAACACTCAACAAGTCACACTGCAAATAACCAATCTGAGCTGGAGGCCAATCCAGATTCAAGACTGTAGTGTAAAGGGTCCTGCATAGTTTACAGAAGAATTTGTGGTCATTAAACAATCTACACTTTAAGGCCCTTTTTCTTTTTTTCTTTCTTTCTTTTTTTTTTTTTTTTAAGATCTTTTTATTCATTATTTTTTAGAGAGAAGGGCAGGGAGGGAGGAAGAAAGGGGAGAGAAACATAAATGTGTGGTTGCCTTTCACCTGCCTCCAGCTACAGACCTGGCTGGAGATCCGGCTTTGCAACCTGGTTATGTGCCCTGCTTGGAATCAAACCAGTGACCTTTGGGTTCGCAGGCCAGAGTCCACTGAGCCACCAGCCAGAGCTAAGTCCCTTTCATGGCTGAGAATGGGAACTGTCAATCAAATTCAAATTCTAGTCCATTGAGGTACCCAGAACTTTCTAGACAGTAGTCGGATATAGTTAAGGTCTTTTGTTGTACCAGAATGTTTTCCAGTACATGGGTCCTGAATTTAAACAGCAATTTTAGTTGAGAGGATTTCATTGTCTCCCGATTCTGGAGCGTAGTTTCCAGGGAATTTTGGTTCTTTGTAACGCTGACCATGTTGGTCATGGCTGTCATGTCAACCACAGCTGAGCTGGGGGAGGCCAAGCTTCAGCATCTGAAGTTTGAGGCCCGGGCAGCTGGGGTCAGGGGAGTCCCTGCGGCTTCCACTCCTATCCGCTGTGTGGTACATGGTGGGGACTGCCTGGCCCTATAGGAATGTGCGTGCTGGCCTGACAGTGATAGTACAGCTTTGAGTGGTCTGAGTGGTCTGAAAGGCCTTCTGTGGAAGGGAAGGCCTGCTTCTCCGCTTTTTCATCTTGGTGGAGACCACAAGGAAAGAAAGAACACGGGCATCTTTCAGGGGTGTGGGGATGATGCAGTGGGGCCCACCACTTTCTTTCACCCAGGGATCCCAAACACCTGGGAATGAGAAGGGCAGATTGTTAGTTGAGGGACAGGTGCTGGGGGCCAATCAATATGGGAAGCTGGGTGGCCTGTAGGTGAGGCCTCAACTGTAATCCTTTCCTGCCTGAGGGACTCTCCCTAGGGAGGTACCAAAAGTGTCTGCTGCTGCTGGCATTGTCCTGGGATCCCCGCCCTCCTCTCACTTTGTGGTTGGGAAGGGCAGGGCTGAGAAAGACAGGATGAGAACCAGGGATTGGCTTGTCCCAGAGCTGGATGGGAGTGAAGGGGACAGGAGGTCAATTGGGGACTCCCAACCAGATGTCCCAGTACCTGGAAGATTTAGTTCCCCGGCTCTAGCCTCTTGGGACTGGACCTCGCTGCTGCCTGAGGCTGGGCAAGTGTGTAACATAGGGGTTTCTGGGGATCTTGTTGAGGCTGTGGGAACCCTGGGGCCTGGTGCTTGGGCCCACCAGGCCTTGGGAAGCTAAATGTGGGTACCAGCCCAGGGAACTTCTGAGTAGGAATGGGAAGCCTGGAGGAATTGGAACTGCAGAACTTGGGATGGAGGTCACAGTGGGGAAACTGAAATATGAGGGGAGGTGCTGTCTTGTTTCTGGGCGAGTAGAGATAGATGGGAAAGACTCCATACTCGGCCTACCACCCATTCCCTGGAGAAGACAGAAAGACTAGTCCACACTAGTGCCTCTGGGTCCAACTCTCCAGTACGCCCTACCCCCCATAGTTCATTCCCTGCTTCTCCAGGCTAGGGAGCCCTCAGTAGCCACAGATTCTCAAACAGCTTCACAGACCTGACCCTACCCAGCTGAAGCAATGTCAGAACCAGCTCAGCCATGAGGTCACTGCACTCATGGGGTCCTGGCACCTCCTGAGCTCTAGTAGGTGGCCCCAGGCCTCCTGCCTGGGGTGGGACAGGATCTAGTTGTGAGTCCAGAGTCCCACCTCCCAGGGCCAGGCTTCCCCTCTGCGGTCTGCAGAGTGTCAGGATGAAGAGGTGCTAGGAATTCTGGGAGGGTCAGTGACCTAACCCCATATCCCCAGTACTGGTCTTGGATGCTTGGTGCTCAGGAACACCAGTGACTATCATCCTGGACAAGGGCACACCAGGTGTTGCCTTAGGGTGGGCTCCAGATCTTCCTGAACTAGGCTCCCATTTCTGCTGCTTCATAGCTGTGTTAGTCACCCTGATACAACTCAGTGTCCTTGTCTGTAAACTGGGTCAGAAGGAATGGTGAACTTTTAAAACCTGGGTGCTAAAAGGTTATCAGTCAATTATCAGTATTTTAATCCCCCAACAGCGCCCCCACACACATACACATACATACACATAAGAGCCCTGTTTTTGGCACATTTCACATGGGTGGGGGAGGTGACATACTCACTGGTGCCAGGAGAGGAACTGGCCCAGCAGAAGCACCAGCCCAGGCTTCTCCAGCTCTGTTCAGGCCCTTGCCCATCTGGTGCCCCATCTGCCCAGCTTGCACCCCAGATCCATTCTCCTGAGCCCCATGCTTCACTGATGGGGGTTTGCCTCTTCCTCCCTTAGGACAGAGCCCCTGAACTACCAGATTCCTTGCCAGGGAGGAGAAATCCATCTGCTGGCACGTGAGCACCACCTTGGGGACAGGCTGCTGGTCCCAGAATGCCCCTGCCTGAGCCCAGCGAGCAGGAAGGTGAGAGTATGAAGGCCGGTCAGGAGCCATCCCCTGAGTCCCCTGAGACTGAGACAGATGTCATCACCTTAGCCCCTATAAATCCCGAGGAATTCTCCAATCTGATTCTGCTAACGGCCTCCACTGAGAACGGGGATGGAGTGGACTCCCTGCCCACAGAAGTGCACTGCATTGTGTCCCTGGAGATATCTGACCCGGACACCCTGGCCGGGACCCTCCAGATCCTGCCAGTAGAGGAGCAGGGAGAGCCAGTCGAACCAAGTTCTCAGGCCCTCGAGCAGAACTACAGTGAACCAGACACAGGTGAGTTCCAGGCCTGGTACCCCTGGCCCTTCATGCTCAGACTGGGCCCCCATGTATCACTCCCCTTTCCAGTGCAGTGACTGGATGTCCCATCCCTGCCGAGACAAGCCTCCTTGTCTCTAATTACAAACCTGTCCCAAGCTGGTGTGATGATCCTCATCCCTGTCCTCCCCTCTCCCCCATCCCTCTGGTCCATGGCTCTGGCCTCATGTGTGCTCCGTGTCAGCTAACCCAGCCCTCTCCTTGGTTTTAGCAAACCCCAACCCCCTGGAGTTCCTGAAGACCCCATTCGGGGGCCACCTCCTGGTGCTCAATTCCTTCCTGTACAAGCAGGAGAAGGCTGTGGGGGACAAAGTATACTGGAAGTGCCGAGAGCAGATGCTGGGCTGCCGGGGCCGGGCCATCACCCAAGGCTCTCGGGCCACAGTGATGCGGGGCCACTGCCACCCGCCTGATGAGGAAGGCCTGAAGGCCCGGCGCCAGAAACAGAAGCTGCCCAGCCCAGTCCCAGCAGAATCCCAGTCCCTCCAAGGCCAGGTGGAGGAGCCACTCAAGGGAGTAGACCCATGGCTGTGCCCTGAGGAGCCAGAGCCTGCCCCTGGGCTGATGCTGGGCGAGCCAGCTCCGGAGGAGAATGGAGGGCTGTCAGCCCTGTCGGTGCTGAGCTTGCCTCTCAAGAAGCGCAGGCCAGTGAGGACTGGTGAGTATGTTGCAACTGCACTCGCCCCAACCTGGGATCAAGCCTGCAAACCGAGGCATGTGCTCTGACCAGGAATCAAACCAGCGACCTTTTGGTTATCGGATGATGCACCAACCAACTGAGCCACACTGGCCAAGGCCCTTCTGGAATTTTCTGATGCAGCAGGGCCTGGTGTGGGGCTCAGAAACATGAGTTTTAATGGGCTCCATGGGATTCTAGTAACTCATGCAATTTGGGAAGGTTGGCCTGGTGGGAGAATTTTGAGCTATGGGTCTCGTCTCAGGTTCAAGTTCCAGCCCCACCTCATGTAGCTGGGTAGCCTCAGAACATTTGCTGAATTTCTAGTTTTGAGAGCCTTGTCCTAAAATGGGTGATAGCCTAAATGTCAGGGAGATAAGATGTTTGATATGTGGGAAGTACCTAGCATGTGGTGGCACTGAGTAACTTGTAGAAAAAGTTCTTGTGCTGCTTTTATTACCCATAACTGGGAGGTGGGCTTGGTCCTAAACGCTGGGTGCCTCTAGACCTGGATAGGATTCAAGGATTCTTTGACCTGGATAGGATTCCCTTGCAGATTATAAGATTAAAGGCAGCTGCTGTGTGGGTACCTGGGGCAGGAAGAGGGAAAGGGACTTGTTTTACATTGTGTATCTTGGTACCATTTGTATTTTATGATGTGCAAATATTACTCAAAATTAGATAAAATTGTCAAACAAACCCTAAGAAAAAGTATAGCCTGGAGTGACTGAGCGCATAAGGTGTGGTCCTTCCAGGTGTAGGATCTTGGACATGGCCTCCTCTCTGACTCCCAGCAGAGGAACTGCAACTCCCCCTTGGGTTGCTGGGGGGAGGGGCTCAGTGGGGTGCATTTGGACCAAGCACACCTGGCCACACATTCCACTAGCCACCCCGCTGGGCCTTCTCCCCTTCTGCCAATGTGACTGCTGGTTCCTCCTCCAGGAGAGCGCCCGCCCTTGGAGTTCCTGCGGACTTGTTATGGGGGCAGCTTCCTGGTGCATAAGTCATTCCTATACAAGCGAGAGAAGACTGTAGGAGATAAGGTGTACTGGACATGCCGAGACCACGCACTGTATGGCTGCCGTAGCCGAGCCATCACCAAGGGCCAGCGTGTGACCATGATGCGTGGACATTGCCACCCACCCGACATAGAAGGTCTACAGGCCCGGCGGCAACAGGAGAAGGCCATGAAGATGCTGCAGGCCAGGCAAGGTGGCCCTGGGGGCCGAGAGGATAAGCTGCTCCAAGGTGTGGATAGCCTGCTTTGTTGCAAGGGGCCTGGCACCATAACTTTCACCAGGCCCCGTCGCAGAAAGCACACGAAGCCTCAGGCCCTGCAGGAATCCTCTACTGAGGACCAGGACAAGACCCTGGGTGAGTCCTCCTTACCCAACTAGCCAGAGCTGAGGCTCCCTTAAGTCTTACTTCCTAATGGCCTGGGAGACTCGAGGGGGTGGCATCAGGCCTGGCCCAGGCTTTACTGACCACCTACCCCATTTTTCCTAAGGAGATCCTGAGTTCTTGAGCACCCCTCTAGGGGGCAGCTTCTTGGTGCACGAGTCCTTCCTCTATAGGCGGGAGAAGGCCGCTGGTGAGAAAGTATACTGGACATGCCGGGACCAGGCCCGCATTGGCTGCCGCAGCCGGGCCATCACCCAGGGCCAGCGGGTGACTGTGATGCGAGACCACTGCCACTCACCTGACCTGGTGGGCCTGGAGGCCCTGAGGCAGCGGGAGAAAAATCCTGGTGCGGACCAGCAGGGTAGTTCAGGTAAGGCAAATGGGCTACAGGCCTGGGAAAAGGCAGGAGACCCAGCCAACCAGCCTTTCCCTCTTGACCCTCCATGTCTCCTAGCGAGCACCCTCCCTGTCCTTGGTAGGAGCACTCTGGAAGGAATTCCAGCCCTCTCCTTACTCTTCCTTTTCCTCACATCCATTCCTCGGCCACCACCTCACTGCATTCCCCCGACAGGACTCAGGGTGACTCCAGTGGTCCCACTTGCTCAGGTAGTAGCCCTCACCTTCCCCCTCAGACCAGTATGAGCTGCCCTGAAATCTCTATAGTACATGATCGACCCAGGCTCTCTTTTATCTTCCTCCTCCCTTTTTTTCTTCAAAATTTATAGGATTTATAAAGGAAGCTAATTGTACACAGCCAGTTTCTCATTTTTACAGTGTAAGTGGATAATACAGTGCCTAATAATAAGCACATCCTACAGACCTAATGGTTAAAGAATGGAAGGTGATATTTTCATGTAATTAATCAACTATTTCTTTGCTCCAGCTTTTCTCCATAAATATTTATCATCATTAATAAGGAAAACACATTGAAGAGAGTCAGCCCATCTCTTTTCATCTTTGTCCACTTGGTCAGGCCCCGCAGGGCTTGGTGTTCAGACTCTCACAGTCACAATAATGTAAATGTTCCTGTCCTCATCTTGCTAAGAAGAGCAACTTCAGCCCAGTTCTTCATTCATGTCGGAAAGACACCGGCCTCTCCTTTAGGGATGACTAGTTGTATAATTTTCTGAATCATCTGAGTTACCTTTGGTGTCTTTTTGGCCCTAAAGCTCTCTCAAACTTGAGATCTCTGATTGTATTTCTTTCTGACTCTTTTTATTCTATTTTCTTGTAACTTCTGTGTATATGGAGACAAAGCTGCAAGGCACATGGCAGCCCTGCCCTGTTTTCACCCCCAAGTGCCAACCCCAAATAACCACTCTGAACTCTTTCACTTGTTTCTTAAGAGTACTTGCTGCCCTATTCCATGAAATGCATTTCTACCTCTATTACTGCTTTTTCAACCTCTTGTTGACTTCCAACGAAAGAATTGGTTTAAAAAAAAAAGAAAGTAAGGATTCGGCTGTTACCTGCTGCCCCCATCCTTTCAAGGCAGTTACTGCAGTTTTTTGTTTTTGCTTTATTATATAAAGCTGCTTGTTCATGCTGAGCTGGGAATGTGCTGCAATTGTTTCCTCCTCATATAGCTCTTTGTTTTCTAGGCAGTCCAGCCATTGCTTTATTCGTTGGCCTAGTGTTCTGTGTGCCTGTCACTTTTCTTCTTCACACATCGCTTCCCTTTCCCACCCAGCAGTGCATAGCTCCAGGTTTTTTGCTCCAGTCTGACTGGGCTCTGCACCACCAGTTCCCTGTGGCTCCCTAGCTGGCCCCTCATCTCTGGGCCTCTCTTACTCTTGCTTGGTTTACCCCCTTGTCCCTTCTTTAGTCACTACCCTAGCAAGAGTCCCTGGAGGCCACACTGTTCAGACCATGCATGTCTGAAGGAGTCTTGATGTTTGTGAGCATGGCTGTTTGTGGAACTCCAGGTTATAAATCCTTCCGTGATTGTATGATCTCTGTTCTTTAATGACCCGAAGCTTTCTGAGGACTGATCCTATACAATTAGTAATGGGTCTTGGTTTGAAGTTTTAGGGTTGTGTCTCCATCCCTGGCTGGTCAGGGCTCACAGGAGAACTTCCCACAGTGTTCCATCACGGGCTGCTGTCATTCTCAGTCTTGGGCAGGGAGAATGAGTGAGAAGCATTCCGTTCCAGCTGCAGACTTCTACTTCCTCCTTTCTCATCCTGAAGACATTTTCTTCCCCAGGCACAGACACCCTTATGTCATTGCTCTTCTTACCAGCAACCCGTACCCAGGCCCCCTGTGTAGCACTGCTCCAGACCCCATCTTCAGAGGGACCTCAGATCTCTTAGTCTTGGCCACTGGACTACTGTTCTCAGTGGCTTCACCTCCAGGCTAGTTTGCCAAGTAAACACCACCCCCCCCACCCCCCTCCCCCCCGCCCCGGCAATACTCCCAGTCTCTATCATTCTGTCAGCATCTCTGCTCTGCTGCCCTCTGTTCTCCAAATTTCTTGCCTGGTGCTCTGTGCCTTTATTCCTCAGGGGACATTTTTAGTGTATGTGGTGCCAGAGGAACAAAAATACACCCTGAGATCCCTCAGCTCCATTCCACATCCACATACCCTCTCTTTCCAGGGTATTCTCACCCCCCATGTCTTCTGCTGGTTTCTGCTGTGGGGAGAAAGCCTCCCAGTTTGTCTCTAGATCCTCTGTGTGTTTCCTGGACAGAGGGAAGGGAGTATTTGGGCAAAAGTGTTTAGCCACCTCCCTCTCAATGCATTCAAGACATGGCCCACACTCTTGTTTACCTCCTCTTTCTGCCCTCAGGTCAAATCGCCCCCTCCCTGTCCCCCAGAGTCAACTCTTCTATAGCCCACCCAGCTGCTTCAGGGAAGGCTGCTGCACCGAAGACAGAAGGCACCGCACACACTGCCCATTTCACTGCTGATTACTTGTCCCCCAGAGGAGCTGTCCACTTATTCCTCCAAGTCAGCAGGGACTGCACGGCCCAGTGTGCATCCCATTGCAGACACCTGGGATAAGCAAATGGATGTATGAAAGACACCCCCTTCCTGTAGGCACCATGAGATGGGGGGATAGCCTTCTGCTTTCAGGGGTCTCCACCTCACCAGTCTCCCATCTTCCCTCCCTGCCAGGCTCTGGAAAGGAGCCCCAAGGAACTGAGACTAGGCTGGGTTTGATGCTCATTGTGGGTGGGTGTCTGTGTCCTGGGTTCTAGGGCCCTCTCACTGTGAGGAGGTGGGTGCAGCATGGGACGGTGCTTGTGGAAGTCACTCCAGGAGTCATGCTGCTCTGGCTCTGAGAATAGCGGCCCCCCCTACCTCACTTCTCCAAGGCCTGGGCTGCAGGCTTTCCCTCCTCAGACTGCTTCTCCCCTTTCTCTCCAGGAGGCCCTGAGTTCCTGAAGACCCCTTTGGGGGGCAGCTTCCTAGTGCACGAGTCCTTCCTCTACAGGCGGGAAAAGGCTGCTGGCGAGAAGGTGTATTGGACATGCCGGGACCAGGCCCGCATGGGCTGCCGCAGCCGGGCCATCACTCAGGGCCAGCGGGTGATGGTAATGCGCAGGCACTGCCACCCGCCGGACCTGGGGGGCCTGGAGGCCCTGAAGGAGCGCGAGCAGTTCCCTCGTCCAGCCCAGAGGGATGATTCAGGTGTGGTCCGCCTGCTGGCCTAGCTGCCCCTGGGGCTAGTCCCAAAACACAGGGTGAAGGCTACCTGCTAGGACCTCCCATACATGGCCTATGTCCAGCGGGGTCCAGCCAGGTGCATCAGTCTGTCCATGTGGGCTATTAGTTCCCTGAGGTCAGTGGCTGCGTCTGGGCTCCTCACTCATAATGCAGGGCCCCGGTTAAGATGGGCTGTCAGTGGGAAAAAGCCATTCAGGCCACTGTAGAAAAGGGGGTGGGTATGGGTGGCAATATTGGCAGGTACAGGGAGTGCTTAGCACTCGTCTATGGGGTAATACGCCTGAACCTTGGGAACCTTTGACTCCGTTCTCTGTGTCTCCCTATGTCTGTTTTCCTCTGTCTCCTCTCTCCCTTCCCCCGCCTTCCCTACAGTTGTCTCTGGCTACCCCAACCCCAACATTGCTTAGCCTTTCAGTTAAGGTTCTTAAAAGCCTCATTAGAGAGAGTTAATTGATTGCCAGCTGGCCAAGGGGAAGGTGGACAGGGAGCTGGGAAGCCCCTAGTGCACATAGTTCAGACCACCCAGGGGTTTCCCAGAATTTTCCAGCTTAGCCCCTGACCTGGGGAGCTTGCCAACAAGTGTGGAGTTCAAGCCAAGTCAGGAGAGGCCAGCAGGAAACTTGGGATTTGGGTGGCTGCAGAGCCAACCTCTCCAGGCAGCACTAGAGCCCCTAGAGACAGCTAGTTTCCACTCAAAGGTGTCAGGGCTATGGGCCCTGGGCTGGTGTCTTAGTCCCCAGGACCCTGAGACTCAGCCAAGGGTAGAGGGTAGCCACCAGAGTGAATCCTGCAAAGGGTGGGGGCGGGAGCAACAGTTTCTTGGTTGGGGCAGACTGGTGGGAAAAAAGCAATGGTCTCCATCCCTGGCACCTAGGCTCCTTCCCCTGATTCCAAGGTCTGGCCCAGGCCCTCAACTCACAGCGTTACATTCCTTCCAGGAAACCTCCAACCTCTGGAGTTCCTGAGGACTTCCCTCGGTGGGAGGTACCTGGTGCACGAGTCCTTCCTCTACAGGAAGGAGAAAGCTGCTGGCGAGAAGGTATATTGGATGTGCCGGGACCATGCCCGGCTAAGCTGCCGAAGCCGGGCCATCACCCAGGGCCAGGAGGTTACTGTGATGCGCGGCCACTGCCACCAGCCTGACCTGGTGGGCCTGGAGGCCCTGAGGCAGCGGGAGCAGCTACCCAGTGCAGCCCAGCAGGAGGACCCAGGTACAGACAGGGATGAGGGGCAAGCAGGTAAAAAGGACCTGTGGGATCTTGGTCTTTGCCAGCCCAAGGTTGAGACATCTCAGGGGACAGACACTGTTTGGGCAGCTTTGTGCTCTGGCCTTTCTGTCTTTCCAGAATATTCCATTTCCTTTCTACTGGCTTCTTCTCCTGAACCCAAAAACACATCTAAATCTGTCACATCCTTAAAAATAAACTACCATTTTATCTTTCATTCTAAGAGGTCTTCACTTTCTTTCTTTCTTTCTTTCTTTCTTTTTTCTTTTTTGGTAAGGTTTTATTATTTTTAGAGAAAGGGAAAGAGAGAGACATCAATGTGTGGTTGCCTTTCACCTGCCTCCAGCTATGGACCGGGCTGGAGACCTGAATTGCAACCTGGTTATGTGCCTGACTTGGGAATTGAACCATGGACCTTTGGGTTCACAGACCGGCACCTTATCTACTGTGCCACCAGCCAGGGCTAGTCTTCACTTTTTAATGATTGTAGTCTCTTTAGAAAACGAGATGAAAAATATAGACCACCCAGAAGATTGCACTAATGTGTGTACACATGCACATGTAAGCACTCATGTAAATTTTGTAAACACTTAACTGTGTTGAGCTGAAATGGTTTCTTTTCACATAAACAATATGAAATTAATCTTTAGAAAGCATTGTGTGTCTCATATGAATTCATGTAAATATTAAAGGCATGTAAAATATAGAAATAAATCCAAGTTGTATAAAACAACCACAAGAAGTTTGATTTCTGCCTAAAATATAAAAGAAGATTTTCAGGGAAAAGCCACTATTTGATTTAAACAGGAAGTGGAAGTTGTAGAGTGCCATTGGCATGGTAAAGGATGGATCATCTTTGATACCTGGTTAATTCCCAATCATTTTTTTTTATATATATATTTTTTTAATATATTTTTAAAAGATTTTATTTATTATTTTTATAGAGAGAGGAAGGGAAAGAGACAAGCATACAGTGTATGGTTGTCTTTCACCTGCCTCCACCTACGGACCTAGCTGGAGACCTGGTTTGCAACCTGGTTGTGTTGCCCTGGCTGGGAATCGAACCAGCAACCTTTGGATTCTCAGGCTAGCACCTTATCCACTGTGCCACCAGCCAGGGCCATGATTCCCAATCTTTTTGATGACAAGGGCAGCAGACTGACTCTTAGGATCTCCTACAGCTTATTTTACCAGGCACAGGCAGTTGTAGCTTCCCAGTGACTTTCCAACTCAGCATCATTCTACCTGGTCTTTATCCTTAAGCCTTGAGGTCTTTATTATTAACTTATGTGTCATTGGCTCTAGCACATTCAACAAGAAAAGAATTATTAATCCAGTCTTCAGGTTTTTTCCTCAGAAAAGATAAAACTCCTGCCTACAGTTTAACTGTGCCTTAAGACTTGTTCTCCTGAAAGCCAGCAGATTAATGGGTAATTGTATTAGTTATCTAATGCTGTGTCACAATTTACCCCAAAACTAAGTGACTTAAAGTGACAAACACTTACTGTTTAATGCAGTTCTGTAGGTCAAGATTTCAGGAGTGGTTAAGCTTGGTGCTTCTGGATCAGAGTCTCTCATAAGATAAAAAAAAAAAGATGCCATAAGGCGCCGGCCTGCAAACCCTAAGGTCGCTGGTTTGATTCCTAGTCAGGGCACATAACCAGGTTGCAAGCCAGGTGTCTCCAGCCACGTCTGTGGCTGGAGGCAGGTGAAAGGCAATCATACATTAATGTTTCTCTGTTATCTCCCTCTCTGCCTCTCTTCCTTCCTCTCTCTCTGGAAATAATAAATAAAATCTTTAGAGAGTAAAAAAATAAAAAATACATTAAAAAAAAAAAAAGATGTCAACCAGGGTTATAGTCATCTTAAGGCTTGAGCAGGGCTGAAAAAAGTAGTTCCAAAATGGTCCATTCACTTACATGACTGTAAGCTGGAAGACTCATCACCATGTAGACCCCTCCACAGGGCTGCTTGAGTGTCCTTAAACATGACAGCTACCCTCCCACAAAATGAGTGAAAGATCAGGGCAAGAAGAAAACTGCCACCAATTGCAGAGTCCATATTCTTCCTTCCTTCCATCTTTCTTTTTATTAATATTATTTTTAAAGATTTTTTTTATTCATGTTTAGAGAGAAGGGAAGGGAGGGAGAAAGGGAGAGGAACATCCGTGTGATGTGTGAGAGATAACATGGATGGGTTGCCTCTCGCATGCCCTCAACTGGGGACCCAGGCTACCAGTCCAGGAATGTGCTCTCACTGGGAGTTAAACTGGTGACCCTTTGGTTTGCAAAGCAGCACTTAATCCACTGAGCTACACCAGCCAGGGCCATATTCTTTTTAAGCACACAGAACATTCTCCAGAACAGACCATATCTAATCCATAAAACAAGATTCCATAAATTTAAGAGGATTGAAATCATACAAAGTGTGTAATCTGACCGCAGTGGAATGAAACCAGAAATCAGTAACAGAAATAAATTTGGGATACTCATAAATATGTGAAAATTAACATGTTTCTAAATAATCAATGGCTCAAGAAATCACAAGGAAAATTAGAAAACACTTGGAAATGAACAAAATGGAGACACAGCATAGCAAAACTTGTGGGATGCAGCCAAATACTTAAGAGGAAAATTTATAGCTATAAATATTTGTATTAAAAAACAAAGGTCTCAAACCTATAACTTAAACTTACATGTTAAGACATTATAAAAAGAACAAAGTAAAATAAAGTAGAAGGAAAAAATAATAAAGAATAGAAATTAAGTAAGAGAAAGTTAACAAAACCAAAAGTTGGTTCTTTTAAACCAACTTTTTGATCAACAAAATTGACAAACCTTTAGTTAAATTGACCCAAAAATATTTTTAAATATAGAGAAAACAAATTATTAAAATCATGAATGAAAGATGAGACTTTACTACCTATCTCATAAGAAAGAAAAATAATTATAAGGGAATACTATGAACAACAGCATGTCAACAAAGTAGATAACAGATGAAATTTTTAAAATTCCTAGAAAGGCGAGCTCAAGAGGAAATAGAGCCCTGCCTGATGTGGCTCCCTTAGGTGTTGCCCCGAAAAGCAAAATGTTGCCAGTTCAATTCCTAGTCTAAGCACATGCCTAGGTTGTGGATTCAGTTCCCAGTCAGAGCACGTCCAAGAAGGCTAGTGATTAATGTTTCTCTCTTTCTCCCTTTTCCTCCTCTCTCTAAACATATTTATTTATTTATTTTAAATGAGAACAGGCCCTGGCTAATGTGGCTCAGTGGGTTGAGTGCCAGCCTGCAAACCTAAGGGTTGCCAATTCAATTCCCAGTCACGGCACATGCCTGGGTTGCAGGCCAGGTCCCGGTTTGGGGGTGTGTGAGAGGCAACCACACATTGATATTTCTCTTCCTCTTTCTAAAAATAAATAAATAAAATCTTTTAAAATGTAAAAATAAGAATAGAAAATCTGAATAGATCTATAACAAGAGATTGAATCGGTAATTTTAAAACTTCCCACAAAGAAAAGTCCAGACCCAGATAATTGCCAGACTTCACTGGCAATTTCTAAAAACATTTAAGTAATTAACACCAATTCTTCACAAACTCTTCCCAAAGATAGAATTAGGAGGGCAAGGACTTTTGGGGTAGTGAAAATGTTCTAAAAGTAATTGTGGTGTTGGATGCACAACCCTGTGAATATACTAAAACCATCACATTCTATACTTTAAATGGATGAACTATATGGTATGTAAATTATAACTCAATAAAGCTATTTAGAACAGAAAAGGAAAAAAGCCACAATGGCTTTATAACCAATGATATACTGCTTCACTCCTGTTTTACTCTATTCATTAGAAGCCAGTCACCACACCCAAGGGAGAGGAATTACACTCTTCCATCTGGAGTGAGAAATATCAAGGAATTAATGAACATTTCCTAAACCTATCATAGTAACAGAGGAGAATTCTGTTTTCTGAGAAAGAATCTTAAAAAGGCTCGGCAACTTCCAGAACAGTATATGGGACTTCATAGACATGTTGGTGTTTCTTCTTGGGACATGCTAATGTAAAAAGCCAGAAATTATCAAGTTTTATGGCAATGGAGCAATCTCATGTTTTAAAGGAATTGATATGATGTATGTATATAAAAATGTCCTAGTTGATGGTTTTCTCTAGAGTAAAGTGTTACAGAAATCCTTAACTTTCTCTGTTACCTATTTCTGCTGTTTTTGGATTTTTATGATGAATATGTGTTTCTTTGTAATCAGAAAAGTCAAAGATATAACATCCAACAGTTCTCAGTGAGGCCAGTCTCCTCTCCAACTCAAACAGAGGAACCTCCTGTGTTGCCAGCTTTAAGGATGCTCCTTGTCTACATGGGAGACCCTGCCATTTCCCACCTGGTTAGCTTCTGCTGGATGAAAGCTCTTTTTCACTCTTTGAAAGCATCAACAGCCTCCACACTTCCTCAAGAAGACTCCCAGAGGGAATACGCTGATGTTGTCTTCATGCAGGCAAAGAAAAATGCCAGAAGTTGGCAGCTTGCAGGTGTGCATGATGCGGGGAAGGCCTGATCTCTGAAAGATCTGAAGAAACATCTTTTGACAAAGTCTCTCTTCCCTGTCTGCCACCCCAAGCCACAAATACCCATCTATTTAGATCATGAGACTTTGCCAAGGACTTTCCAGTTGGGTGTGGCCCTGCTTTGGCCAAGGAACATTTGGGGAACTTTTTGCTTTTTGGAGCTGAGCTGAGCTACCCTGCCTAGCTCTAGCCACTCAGGTGTTTTCTAGACCAGTGGGTACCAGGTGGGCCTTTGTGCCCCTTGGCCACTTGCTGCCAGGGTACAGTGATCACTTATAGTAACAGCAGGCCAAACAAAAAGCCCCATTACACACACTGCCTGACTTTCTTTCCCTCACTGTTTTCCAACTTAAACCCAGTGTCCATGATCCCCACGGCAGGTATTCCTGGCAGTGGGAGCCAGCCTGGATGTCTGCAGGAAGCCAGCGTGGAACAGACTACCTGGCTGAGGCCAGCCATGTCCTGGGTCACCCACGTTTGTCTGATGCTGGAGAGGCAGATATGGATGGCAGCAGAGGTGCAGTTCTTTCTCCAGTCTGATAATGCAGCAGAGAGATGCCCTAGCAGGGCTGGAAGAAGCAGGTTGATGGACCCCTGGGAACTCCAGAGGCTGCTGTTTGCTAACAAGGCTTCCTCTTTGACAGCAAGGCTCCGCTCCCTCATTCTATAGTTGCAGAAGGAGCACACATGGCAGGCTCTTTCTCTCCTGGCAAGCTGGCCATGGAGCCTGCCAGCCAGCTATGGGACAGTGACATCTTGGGTGCCCCCCTACTCT
Source organism: Noctilio leporinus (assembly GCA_004026585.1). NCBI lineage: Eukaryota > Metazoa > Chordata > Mammalia > Chiroptera > Noctilionidae > Noctilio > Noctilio leporinus. The sequence goes on from PVIW01004341.1 coordinate 64,242, forward strand.
TCCTCTGCTTGTTCCTTTCCCTCCATAAACCTTATTTTATATCTCACTATGTGGAGATGGTATGTGTGCCCACATCCCCTTTGCAATAACTGGCCGTCATGAAACCACACACTCCAGATGTCTCAGTGGCACATAGTGGGGAAATGGAGTTTGACTTAGTTCCCCAAGGATGGGAAACCTCACACAGGCCTGAGGTTCCTGATGAGAAGCACAGAGCCACAGCCAGTGCCACCTGCAGAGCCTACAGCCTTCCCCATGAGACCTGTAGGCCAGTGACTTCCCTATTCCCAAGTCCCACGTCTGTCACCTTGGCTGGGCCCTAGGTACCCAGAACTTGGGGTATAGTGTGAAAATAATCGAAAGAGGACACAGGGCCAGTACACTTCGTCTTCTCCACACCTGCTTTTTACTCAGAGGACAGATGGATAGTCTGTGTTGCTCAGACTGAGAATGCCCAAATGGGCATAAATTTGGACACTGCCATCGCCTTGGGTGGCCCCATGGCCCCTCAGCCACTGAACTTCAGAATTGTCTTCCACGGCCACAGAGATGTCCCCTGCTCCATCATTATCATAAAGTGCATGGGACAGACCCCTGTCTTGGAATCAAGAACTAAAGGTGGATTTAGCAGACAGCAACATCTCAGAGGGGTCGTGCTTTTCTTCCCTGCTCCCACTCTGCTGCTGGTTTGCCCCCCCATAAATAAATCCTATTTTATTATGTCTGCACCCCAGTGTGTGGGTGGTATCTCTGTGCTCCTTTGCATGACAGTGCACAACAATGTCTCAATTATGAAATTTTAAAAGTTCACAAGGGCCCTGGCTGGTGTGGCTCAGTAGATTGAGTGCCAGCCTGCAAACTGAAAGGTTGAAGGTTCAATTCCGAGGGAGGGCATATGTGTGGGTTGTGGGCCAGGTTCCTCATTGGGGGCAGTTGGGGGCGTGTGAAAGACAACTGATGTATATCTCCTTCTCTTCCTTCCCTCCCCTATTTCTAAAAGTGAATAGATTGAAAAAACTTTTTTTTAAAGTTCACGAAGATTAGGAAAAGTGTCAACAAGGAGTTAAAAATGTTTAAATGAGGAGCAGTGACCAACCAACCCTAAGAGCCCTGGCCCCCAGTCCCTGTCCCCAAGGTTGTAAGGTGAACATCACAGAAATGCTACTCATGGCCCCACTCCCCTTTCTGGCGCCAGCCCAGCCACTTGTCTCCATGTCTTCTGTCAGGAAAGCTTCTGCAGGATGGAACTAAGGACATCCTTTTCATTCAAGTCAGCAGATGCTTCTCAGAGCTCACCCTCTGGCACTAACCCCATCCTTGATCCCTTCTCTGGGTTCACCACCTCCTTCCTGCATTCCTTCCCAATCTTCCTCAAGAGATCCTCTGCACCCCCAACCTCCAACCTGTAAGCCTAATGGTTGGTGGTCTGGAAACTGAACCTGAGCCCTTTACTGCCCAGCCACTTTCAGAGTTCATGGTTTGTCAGCCTGCAAGACCAGCCTGGCCCCACTTTCTGAAACCAAACCTGTGTATCCACCTGCCTCCAGGGCCCTGGCCCTGGCCCTGAGTGTCCTGTGAGCACCAGAAGCAAGCGGCAAAGGTGAATGTTGCCGCTCATCTGGTGTCCCAACCACACAAGTAGAACTCAGGGCCATCCTTGACACTGTCTTGCCTGTCCCTACATGTCCCATCAGTTGTCAGGGTCCACCAGTGCCACCCTGCCCAGTTGTTTTTGTTTTGTTTTTAGTAAAAGCTTTATTGAGATATACTGTAGTCCATGTAGTCCACATACCATACAACTTAGCCAATAGGTTGTAGCAGATGTAATTAGTTAAGATGAGTTCATCCTGGAGAAGAGAAAGTCCTAATTCAATGAGTGGCATCCTTATAAAAAGGGGGAATTTGGACACAGACATGCACAAGAGAGAATGCCATGTGAAGATAGAGGCAGAGATCAGGGGTTTGATACTTCAGCAAGCCAAGGAATAGCAACAATGGCCAACAAATCACCAAAACCAATCCAGAGGCATGGAACAGATTCTCCCTCACAGCTATAAGAGGGAACCATCCCTGATAGTGAAACAATACATTTTTGTTGTTTAATTCCCCAGTCTGTGGGACCCCTCAGCAGGAGGCTAGGGCCCTGGCCTTCCTTAGTTGGAGGTTCCATGAGTCACTTAGGACTGGAGCTTGCAGGTGAGGACACTGCCCCCCATCTCAGTGCCTGAGTCCTGGAACTGAGTATTCCCTTTCTCTCAACCAACACCCCCTTTGCGGGAGATTGAGGCAGTGGGGAATGGGAGATAGAACTCCTATGGACAAAATGGACGCTCCTTTTTGGTCTAAACTCCCTGCAGGAAAGGGGCTTATTACTCATCTATTCTTCCCCACCCCTCCTCGCCCCACTGACCTGCATTCTGTACCTGGGGCCCTGGTTGTCCCTGTCCCCCACCTCACCCTTTCCTTGGCAAGCTGTGACTGTAGGCTGTGAGGCTCCCTGTGCACACCCATTTTCCAGAGCCTGACCCAGGCCGGTGCTCTCCCACTGAGCCTCAGCAGCAATGGTGCTCATGGGCAGAAGGAAGAAGGGGGCCCACTCCATGGGTGGCTACCCAGTCACCAGTTGAAATTCCCAGTCAGGTGCTTCACAGGGCCAGGAAACTGGAACTTGAGCTGTGGGCCAGCCTGGCCACTGATGGAGCTCCCTAGGGCCAGCCTTGAGTCTCAGCAAGCCTACTCCTTCTAACGCTACTCCCACCCCTGTGTGCTACCCCCATCCACTACCCAAGAGCCTGTGTATGAATTACTAACGGTGTGGTCTTCTCTGGACTCATCACTGCCAGAGGCACCTTGGCCTTTCTAGAATCCTCCCTGAGCCCCCATTTTCGTGGAGAGGTTGGTACTGACTTGTAGGAGACAGGTCCTCCCAGGCTGGGCAACCTGGTTTGGGTCTGGTGAGAGGTGAGGCTGGACTGAGGGGCAAGGGATCTGGGCGAAACATCCATTCTGGGCCTCTGACCACCACCCATCTCCTCCCCCGGTTCCCTCCCTTGCCCTCCAACGCACCTGCGTTGGCCTCTCCCCAAGCCCTGAGGGCAGCCGGCGGGTGGTGCTGGGAGATCAGAGAACTCAGAGGAGTCGGGCCCAAGGGGAGGGGGTAGGGAATTTCCCCCCACACCTGCCTAGGCCTGTTAACTTCCCCCTCCCTCGCCGGGGGAAGGGGGGTACAGCTGGGGAAATTCCATCGCACTGCAATGGCTCCGGGGAGCCTGGACTAGGGGTCTTAGGAAAAGAAGGGGGAGGAGGGACAGGCTGGGACCAGGGGTGCAGCTGCCTTCATCCTCAGACACCAGCTGCCCCTGCCTGTCCGGGACTGAGAGTCCACCATCCCCGCCTGTCTCAAGGGTGCGGGGGCAGGGAGTGGCACTTTGTCGGGCCAGAGGCATCCAGACCTGTGGAGAGAAGGGAGTGAGGCTCTGAAGGAGGGTAGGCGTGTGAGCGTCTGAGGAATGGGTGACTGAGAAAGTGCGTGCATGCATTTCATTCAAGAGTGCTTGTTAGTAGGGTGTCTGGTGGGGTGTGGCCTGGAGAGAGGGTCCTGCGTCTCTCCCATTAGGGTCTTCCTTCACACACCCCACTAGAATCGGCACCAACCCTGGGAAGGGGAGGGGGCGGGGAGGCCCGCGCCGGGAACGAGAGGGTCCCGGGGCGAGGGGGAAAGGCGTCTGGACCTGCTGCCTTCGCTCCAGTCTCGGGCGGGGCTTCCAGGCCTCTGGGGTGGAAGGTGGGGAGGAAAGGACTCAAGGGGGAGGGATCCGCAGAAAGACGCGAGAGGGGGCAGGAACCAGCGCATTAGAAACCTGGGCTAGGGAAACTCAGAGTGAAGCCCAGCGGGAGGGGGCAGGTGAAGAGGCCGAGGCAAGACCCGGAGAACCGAGAAGTTGAAATGGGGACGTCCCTGGCCAGAGATCCCCTAAAAGACCTGCAGTAGGGACGGGGCAGAGAGACGCCTTCAGGGGCAGAAACCCTGGGAGGCAAATACACCCGGAAGGTATTTCCCGCCCCAAACCGAGAGTGTGGCCCGGAGTGGGTCAAAGGTCAACGCACCCCCAGGTTTCCTGAAAGACCCCGAGCGACCCCAAGGGTGGAACAGGTCGTGTGTGGGCCAGAGCAACCTCTTCTAGGATGGGGGCGATGGGGACAGGAGCCCCTCAGAGCCTCCTCCTTCTCCTCCTCTTCCTCCCCACGCTGCCACCACGGGGGGCCTCCGCGGGAAGCCTGCATAGCCCAGGTGAGTCTTGGTTCAGGGACTAGGCCTTGTCACTACTTTCTCCTCCGCCTTCGCGCCTAGGAACCAAGTCCCGAGCCTGGGGACAGAGCAGGGCAGGTGACAAGAGCAACTGAGCAGCCCCCAGGGCCCCAGGGCTACCAGGGGTGATAGCTGGGGAGTCGGGCAGGAGTTGGCCTGGGGCGGGGTTGGAGAGCGGTGAGGATGTCCGGCGAGGCTACAAAACTCCCAAGGCCCTGCTGTCGCTTTGCAGGCCTGTCCGAGTGCTTCCAAGTGAATGGCGCGGACTACCGCGGCCACCAGAACCGTACAGGCCCGCGAGGGGCGGGCCGCCCTTGTCTCTTCTGGGACCAAACGCAGCAGCACAGCTACAGTAGTGCCAGAGACCCCCAGGGTCGCTGGGGGCTGGGAGCACACAACTTCTGCCGGTGAGGGGTGAAGCCAGGGCGCGGTCTATTGGGGGAGGAGCCTTTGGGGCTGGGCGTGTTGAAGGCAAGGCTGGGTGCATTATTTCAGGCCTGAGGCAAGAGTGATGAGTGAGTGAAGCAGAGGACCTTGGGTCAGGCCTTCCTGCGCTGGGGGAGGGGATGGACCCTCAAAACTTCTTCCGACTTGGGTCCGGCCTTAGGTGTCCAACTTCTGTACAACCTCAAGTCAGGCCCAGGCACTCAAAGGGGCTTGTGTGGGCTGGGCCAGAGAACAATCAATCTCTGGAGTAAGGGGCTGAGCTCTTGCCCTACAACTTCTTTGAGGAGCATCCACCAGGGGTGATGGAGGGATTGGGAGTTGAGATACAATTTCTGTTTAGAGCTGCAGGGACCAAGCTGAGAGGGAGGACACTTCTGTGCGTATGGAAGTCACCACTTCTGCTCGAAAGCAGGGTTCCGAGGCAAAGCACAAGGCAGAGACCCAGGGTAGAGTGGGGGACAAATACTACAGAGAACACAAAGTTCTCCACTGAATACCTAAAATCAGCCCTCAGAGCCCTTTAATGACTTCCCATCGACCACTTGGAAATCGACAGGTAGAACAGAGAGTTGCTGTATCACTCCTGGTGGCCAATTTGTGGATAGACCCTGGGGTGGGGCCTGGGATGCCCAGGTAGCAGGATCTGGACCACTTCTCTCCATCTGCAGGAACCCAGATGGTGATGTGCAGCCATGGTGCTACGTGGCAGAGACGGAGGAGGGCATCTATTGGCGCTACTGTGATATTCCCACATGTCACAGTGAGTGGGCCTAGCTGGACAAGGGTGGGAGTGCTGGTCTCCCTGAGTAGAGTTCACTTTTGGAGGCACCAGACAGATGCTGACTTTTCTGCTCCCTCAGTGCCTGGGTACCTGGGCTGCTTCGTGGACTCAGGGGCACCTCCTGCTCTCAGCGGCCCCAGTGGCACCTCAACGAAACTCACAGTCCAGGTGTGCCTTCGCTTCTGCCGCATGAAGGGCTACCAGGTACTGTCCACAGGCCCAGACCAGGGGCCCCTGACCTTGACTGAAATCAGGATGGAAAACAACTCCCAACTCTGATGCCAAACCTTGGCACTGATTTCTGAACCTCCAGTCCCAACTCCCACTTCTGAGCCCGACCCGGCTCCCACTACCCCACCCTTACCCCAGACCCTGCCCTTGGAGTCACCCAGTCTATGCTCCCAGCTGGCGGGCGTGGAAGCTGGCTATGCCTGCTTCTGTGGCTCTGAAAGCGACCTGGCCCGGGGACGCCTGGCCCCAGCCACTGACTGTGACCAGATCTGCTTCGGCCACCCAGGCCAGCTGTGCGGTGGTGATGGACGCTTGGGCATCTATGAAGGTGAGGAATGGGCAGAGACAAACGGACTAGGTGAGGAGTCAAAATGTGGGAAATGTAGGGAGGGGAGGCTGTAGATTAGGGGTGAAGCTTTTGAAGGGAATTGGGTTGAGGGCAAGGCCCAAAAAGGGGACTGGGCGGAACCTGGGAGCCAAGGGCGGGATCAGGGGCTAAGAGCAGGATTTGAGGAGGGAATCAGTGTCAACTTCCAGAAGGGGCCGAGGAAGTGGTTAGGTCAGCCTGGTGCGGGGGCCCAGTTGTAAAGGGGTGGGGCTTCTGGTTGGAGCCCTGCCCGCGCTGGTGGAGCCCTCCGGGCCGGGTTCTGACTGTCGACCCCACGCACAGTGTCGGTGGGCTCGTGTCAGGGGAACTGGACCGCACCTCAGGGCGTCATCTACTCCCCGGACTTCCCGGACGAGTACGGACCAGACCAGAACTGTAGCTGGGCACTTGGCCCGCCGGGCGCCGCGCTGGAGCTCACTTTCCGCCTCTTCGAGCTAGCTGATGCGCGCGACCAGTTGGAGCTGCGAGACGCGACCTCGGGCAGCCTGTTACGCGCCTTCGACGGTGGCCGCCCGCCGCCACCCGGGACCATGCGCCTGAGCACCGCTGCGCTGCTGCTCACCTTCCGCAGCGACGCACGTGGCCACGCACAGGGCTTTGCGCTGACCTACCGCGGTGAGGCCCCGCCGCATTCCCCCTGGGCCAGCTCCTCGGCCTCCTGCCTCATGCCCCTCTCCACAGGTGTGCAGGACGCCGCAGAGAACCCGGTGCTTCCCAAGGGCTCAGCCCAGACCCCTGCAATACTCCCTGACGGGACCAATGCGAGCTGCAGCCCCCGGCCTGGGGCTCCAGAGGCCACAGTGGGGGGTGAGGCGGGTGCTTGAGGCGGGAGGGAGCTTGGAGACCCTATGAAGCTTTGTCCTCACCCACCCATGTGCCCACAGCCCAAGTCTTCTCCACAGTGATGGCCATCTCAGTGCTGCTGCTGCTGCTGTTGCTGCTGTTGCTGCTGCTGTCACTGCTGCGCCAAAGGTGCGCGTGCTGGGGTGCCTGATACCGCAGTGCTCAAGGGTGGGGGTGGGCTGGGGCTGGTGGGAAGCTGGGACCCAGGAGGGGAGTGGAGCTGGAACTCCTAAGTTCTTGAGGGACAAAGCCTTGGGTCCACACAGGAAATCATGCCTGGGATCGCAGGAGAAGCAGGATGCTTGGAGGTGAGACTGGTTGGGTGTCCTGCTGACATCTGCTCCCTCTCTAGGAGCTGTCTGCTGGCTCCAGGAAAAGGGTCCCCAGTGTTGAGGCTTTCCCAGGACTCTGGGAGAAGCTGGGCCGTGTGGTACCGCCGTCCTGGAGGGGTGGCACTGCCCTGCCCCGCTGGGGACCCCCAGGCAGAGGGTCTAGCCTCAAGTTACCGCCCCTTGAGCACCTCCAGCCAGAGTTCCCTGCGTTCACTCATCTCTGCTCTCTGACTCAAGACTCCCAAGGTCCACTGGGTCCTCCAACAGTGGGATGGACACCTGAGAAGCTATGCTGCACTCTACCTTGGCCTTCCACCTTTTAAAGGGCAGTTCTACCTCTGGTAATCTCTCAGAGGCCAGACATGGGACAGGAAGCATCTAGTACTATTATGAGGAACTGGGTGCTCAGATGGCAGGAGGAATCAGATCCCTTCCCCATTGACCTTGACATAGAGGTCTCTGATTTCAGGGGTCTTTGAGTCCCTCTTGGGGTGATCCTGGATGCTACCCTAAGTCAAATACAAGAGGTCAACAAAAGTGGTCAAAAGACCAGTTGGACTTAATAAAGAACCTATTTTGGTATAGGACTTCGCAAATTCTTAAGTGGCGAGAAGTTACATTGAGAACACTGAAGCCAAGGGTTGGGTATGTCCATGTACATTAAGGATGTTCCATGCAGTTTCTGGGGCCACCTGAAGCGCAGAAGACTGAGGAATCACCCAGGTCTAAGAATAGGTAGGCAGGACCTGGGGGAAGGAGAGAAGGCGGGTTGAAGCGGTAGAAGGGATTCCTTCTTGGGCTCACCTTACTATGAACCCAGACAGGAACTGACATTTCTTCCCTGGTTATTTGCCCTCTCTCCTTCCCTCCATTTCCTGACTGTCCTGGGCAAGGCTGAATATGTCCTTTGTGGGCAATAACAGGAAGCCTGACAAAAGGGCTATGGGTGTTCAGGCACACCCTTAGAAGCCTGGGCATCTCAGTGTGCCTTGTTGCACCCTCGGGGGGTCGGGGGGAGTCTGGCCTGTGGAGATCATCCCGGCAGTGGGGGCAGGTCAACTTTAAAATGTCCTGGGCTGGCAGCACCCTGGACAGAGCCCAGGCTGCTGTGGTGTTGCTAGATGAAGCTGTGCCGGGGAGGGTGGGTGTCCAAGGGTGCATTGACCTGCGGGTCACGCGTAAAGCTGGGGCACGCACTGCAGGGGTACGCAAGGTGCCGGGCCACTCTGGCAAAGCCACTGGAACCAAAAATGTCGGGTACCAAGTGAATAGCCACTCCATGCAAATAAAACTGGCACCACATATATCATGCAAAATGGGTAAAGGCCTAGGTGGCCTCAAGGCGGAGCCTCCCCGCCAGCCTCAGCTATTGGCTCTCGCAGAGTCTACGCTGGTGGGATGGCAGGGGAGGCCAGCTGAGGCGGAGCCTTGTATCCCCTCCCCCGTCCGGCCGCACCCGTCTTCAGGGCTTCGGAGACCTCTGGCCCGCTGCCGCCTCCTTGAACTGTCTCTACGCTGCGCCTGCCCTGACGGAGCCGGGCGCACTGCACCCTGGCGGGCCAGCACAGGGGCACCCGGCCCGCGCTTGCGCAGCGGAAGAGTGAGAGCAGGGACCCGGGGGCCTGCGTGTGCATGAGCTGTGCACTGGACCGCTGGCAGGCGCGGGGATGAGCCTCCTGCCGCTGCCGCCCCACTGAGGAGGCCGGGTGGGGGATAAGAGGAGGCGGCCCACCCGGGCCGGGCGGGCCATGGCGTTCTTGGCTGGGCCGCGCCTGCTGGATTGGGCCAGCTCTCCGCCACACCTGCAGTTCAACAAGTTCGTGTTGACTGGCTACCGGCCAGCCAGCAGCGGTTCGGGCTGCCTGCGCAGCCTTTTCTACCTGCACAACGAGCTGGGCAACATCTACACGCACGGTGAGCAGCGCCCTGCATCCACCCCATACCCATGGCAGCCTTGCCCGCGCAGGGGCAGGGGCCCGAAGGCCAAGGAGCACCTCAGCAACCCTGTCCTGGGCTGCCTGCCCCTGCTCTGGCACAGCCAGGAGCCGTGGTGACAAAGCTGCCATTGTCCCGGACGGCACTGGCCGCTTCCGCTTCCTCGGTGGGGCCCCGGGGCAGACGAGGGAAGCAGAATAGGGGACAGAGTCTGCTTAATCCGCCTGAGCCCCGAGGAGAAGCAGTCTGGTGTTCAGCCCCTTCGTAATCCGGGCCCCCTGCACACCTTCTCCTGCTAGCACCAGTCCCAGACTTGGGCTAGAAGAGGTCCAGGAGGAAAAGTCAGGCCCCGGCCCCTTCCCGCGCCGCCTCCTTGCCAACCCTTTCTGGAACAACTCAGTCTTGGGACTCAGTCCGCTGGTGACAACGCTGCTGCTCCCAACCCGCTGCTGCTCCCAACCCTCTGCGTGCACTGGGGCCCCTCCTCTGAGGCCCCACAGAGCTGCGCTGACACAGCCCTGTTAGTCCTTAGCTTGTCCTAGCCAAGAGAGGGGACCCTGAACGCATTAGGCCCAGCCTTAGTACCTACCTTACTGAGGAACTGTGGCCTGGCCAGACCCTGCCAATTGTGGGCAGCCAGCTGCTCCAGCCTGCTGCACCCACCTTTAACCCCTGTGAGGATAATGCCAGAATGCCACCAGGGAGGGGTAGAACACCTGGGATGGTAGGAATGGAAATCCCGGAAGACAAGCTCTTTTCTGCCCCCTTTACCTGCCTGGCCTATCTCCTTTTGGAATACAGAAAGGCCCAAAGCCTTCATTTGTCTAGTCATTTATGGAGGAGAGATTTGGGGTTGGAAGAACAAGCTAAGTGGCCCTGGAATCTGGTATTATTGCTTAAATGTCCTTTTCAGAACTCAGCTTGAGTCACATCACCTGGCTTCTGCTGACCCATGGAAGCCGGGTTGGGGGTTTGAGGTCCCTTGCTTTCTGGGAGGTGATGTAGCTAGCTGCAGGGGTGAGGACAGCTTGGAAGTTAAGACTGCCTGGGCTCTATTCTACTTGCTGGAGTCACCCGGGACAGATGACTGTTTCTTTACCTGTGAAGTGGGGATAATGATCTCTTCTACTTCCAGAACTATGGTGAGCTCTGCTAAGTAAAGTTCCTGAAATCCCAGGGCCTGCTTGTCCCAGGTTGGGTGATAGTTGTTTATCACTGTTGTCAAGACCTGTCTTGCTGTCATTCCTTTCATGTTGTCTCTAGACTGTGGGCTCCTGAGGACATGACCTGTCCTCTGTGCTGAAGTTGTGTGATGGATAAATGTCTCCCTCCCCCAGGGCTGGCCCTGCTGGGCTTCCTGGTGCTGCTGCCAATGACCATGCCCTGGGGTCAGCTGGGCAAGGATGGCTGGCTGGGGGGCACACACTGTGTGGCCTGCCTGGCACCACCTGCAGGCTCTGTGCTCTACCATCTCTTCATGTGCCACCAAGGGGGCAGCCCTGTGTACACTCGGCTCCTTGCTCTGGATATGTGTGGGGTCTGCCTTGTCAACACCCTCGGTGAGCCAATGAATGGGGGTGGGGCTAGAAGGATGGAAGCTGTGGGGCAAGTGGGGAGGGGGAAGCAGGGGACACTCACATAATCCTGGGTAGAAAGGGCAAACAGACCCCCAGACTGATATGCCCTCTCCTGCCTCTCTCCTCTGCAGGAGCCCTGCCCATCATCCACTGCACACTGGCCTGCAGGCCCTGGCTTCGCCCAGCTGCCCTGGTGGGCTACACCATGCTGTCAGGTGTGGCTGGCTGGAGGGCCCTTACCGCCCCCTCCACCAGTGCCCGACTACGAGCTTTTGGTTGGCAAGCTGGTGCCCGCCTCCTGGTGTTTGGGGCCCGGGGAATGGGGCTGGGCTCTGGAGCTCCAGGCTCCTTACCCTGCTACCTGCGCATGGATGCCCTAGCGCTGCTTGGGGGGCTAGTGAACGTGGCCCGTCTGCCAGAGCGCTGGGGACCAGGCCGCTTCGACTACTGGGGCAATTCCCACCAGATCATGCACCTGCTAAGTGTGGGTTCCATCCTTCAACTGCACGCTGGTGTCGTGCCTGACCTACTCTGGGCTGCCCATCACGCCTGCCCCCCAGACTAAGCCACAACCCACACAATGTGCCAGCCTTCCCAGTCTTCTAGGGCTAACATCACCAGGCTTCCCTCCTTCCGCGGGTCTGCAAGGGGCTGGCTCCCTAGATGCTTCCCAGCCCTTGTCTATTTACCCATTCTTCCCTGTGGAGCCTCATTTCCTATCCACACCTTGGAGGTCCAGTGTCCTTTCCTGCCTTCTTCTAGGGCATTGTCTTTCTATGCAGGCTGGAAGGAAACCAGTCCTTCTCAGGGCCTCAGTTTACCCTCTGTAATCAGTGAGATTTGGGCCAGAGAGACTCTGGGGTCAAGTCTTGCTTGCTCTGACAGCTGGAATCCTGCCAGCCCACAGCCATAGCCCCACCTTGCCTGTCTTCTGACCCTCACGTAAGGTACCACATGGGTGATTGGCTGGGCCACCAGCCCATGATTCCTGACCTCCAGCTGTTGGCCCTGCACACCAGCCCTCCCAGCAACTCGAGGCTTGCCTACCCCTTCTCCCTTCTGTCCAGACTGTGGAGTAGGGGTCTGGGCAGCAGAACTATCCCCTTACCCCAGGAACAAGGGGCAGGAGGACTGCTGCTGCTTTTTCCAGGCAACTGGAACAGGAGGATGTAAAGAGCTGAGTGGCCCTGGACCCAGGCCCCACATGGCTGGGCGCCCACCCTCCACCTTGAATGCCAAGCTCTGATGGCTCAACTTGCCCACCAGGGACATACCTGCTCAGGAAATCTCTGTTCCACACAACATGGGGCTCCCAGCTGCAGTCTTTTGGCCTGGGGGCCCTGCTGCAGGGCTCAGCCTTGGCCCATCCCAGAGCCCTCAGACCCTGGGTGATATCAATAAAATGGGCAGAAAGCGCTGTGTTGCCATGCAAACAAGCTTGGGCACTCCCAAGATTCATATACATTTTATTAGACATAGCCAGGCAGAAGGGACCAATGGAGTTACCAGAGGAACCCCAGCCTCCAGGAGGATAAGGGAAGGAATTAAAAGGTTAAAAGCATCAAGTCTGGTCTGGGCTCAGGTTGGGCCCAGTGAGTCCTCAAACAGGCTGAGGAGGTTCCGAGGCTCAAAGGAGGGGAAGGAGCCCTGAGAGGGCTCAGAGTCAATGTCACTTAGGTCCAGGGCATCCCTGGGGGGAAGGAAGAAAGAAATGGCACTCAAAATTCAAAAGACCCTCCTCCCTACCTCTGACCCCAGGCCCACTCACCTCAGTGTTTGCCTGCTACGGGGGGTGGAGGTGTTCCTGGCAGCCCTGGCCAGGATGGCCTCTGGAGAGAGCGAGGGCCTGCATGGGGTTGGCGAGACAAGCAGGGTGTCAAGCAATGGGGAGTACATGGGGGAGGAGGCCATGGAAGAGCAACATCAACCCTGTTCCTGTGCAGGTTCCTGGTGGACACAGGCAGGGGCCACAGTTGGGGGCAACGAAAGTATAGTATCCTTTGAAAGAATCATTTTCATAACTTTTAACGTCTACCTGATCACACTCAAAGGCCACCTCTGTCCCTTTTCAGAACACATGAACTTCGAATGAGCTGGCTTTGAAGTGAACCTGCGGTAAATGAAGCTTATCTGGCACTTCATGTTGGCTATAGTGTCCTTATGACAATGGGGTAACATTTTCATAAGGGGTTAATGGTGTGATTCCTCCTGAGAGCTGTCTGCCCTGAGCATGTGGTTTTCTTTTGCTAGTTTCTTAATTGGAGTCCCTCACTTGGCCACCAAGAACCTGGGACTAAGGAATTCCTCCCCGGATTGGGGCTCACCAGGCCCTGGGAACTCTGTCCCATGAAAAGGATAATGCCTTGTCCTTGGTCACTGGCAGCCTCGATTGGGGTTGGGGTTGCAGTGCCTACCCTTCCCAGTTGGGGCTGTGGCCCTCTAGCTGCTCCCTAGTGTGGCAGCAACCTAAGGGTGAAGTTGCCAGTTCTGCACAGTGGCCATTCCACTCACTAAGCTTACAGGAAACAGCTGCATTCAAATCAGGCCAGGCTGCACCAGCCTTAGTGCGCTCCCCAAAGTATGATGGGGGCCAGGTTTGTGGGAGGGATCCCTGTTTACCACTAATCCCAATGGAGCCTGGCCTCTGTATGGGGTTTGGCCATGCTGATAGCCCATCTCCCTGCCCTCACCCATTAAGTCCTGAGCTCTCACCCACCCTATGCTGTCGTCATCCCAGTTGCTGGAGTGGCTGCTGTCCAGGAGGAAGCTGCAGGGTGGTGAGCCTGGTGGGGTGGCTGGAGGGGCCGCAGGCCGCAGCCAGCGGGCAGGGTGAGCCAGCCCATGCCAGAGCCAGCACAGCAGAGCAAGCAGGGCCTGTGGGGACAGGGAGCCAAGAGAGGATGGGCAGATCTCAGAGCCAGGGAGCAGGGTAGAATAGCCTGTCACTTTTACCAGGCTTACCTGCCACAGGGCCCAACCTCGACCCAGGGCTTCAACAGCCATGTACCACAGGACACTCCAGGGCCGTGGCTGCCTGAGCATAGGCAGGGCCAGCAGGGCCTCAGCTGTGGGCCTCAGCTTGGGATCAGGCTCCAGCATCATGATGAGGACAGATCGCAGCTCGGGAGACAGGCCTGTCCATGAGGCAGGGCCATGTCAAGGGTGACTGGGCTCTGAGCCCAGCAATCCCCCATAGGCTGTCATTCTCTTCCAATCGAGTCTGTCCTCCCTATCGCACAATGACCCCTCCCATCCTTGCCCCCTACTCACCAGCAGTGAACTCTAGGGGCAGGTAACCCTGGCGCAGCTGTTGCCAGCCTTCTCCACCATGGGGCAGCTCCATGTTGCATGCCACTTCCAGGATAGTGAGACCCAGACTGTGGTGTTGGGGGGAGACAGGGACAGAAGATAGGCAAGGTTGGCCTTGCGCCACAGACCCCAGAATCCCAGGATGCCCGAGAAAAAGGTAAGAAAGGGCTGCTCTATCTTCCACCATGAACCAGAGGGGCTGGGGGCTCTGAGAAATCCCCAGCAGGGCCAATGATGGGAACATGTCATGAAGCATGGACTCAGGGATGAGGGCTCCTGGCACTTCCACCTGACAGGCACTACAGTTATTAGTGTTACTAATAGGGTCCTATGATTATGGCTGGATAGACTGTTAGAGGCAGAGCAATGGTTACTGGCATGAACCATGGAACCCAGAGCCTGGTCCAGTTCAAGCTTCACCACCTGCTAACTGTGGACTTGGGGCAAGTTTTATAACCCTGTTGTACCCATTCCCCTGTAAATGGAGTAATAGTCCCTCCATGGAGATGTGGTAAAGAGATGTGTGAATCTAGCAGAACAGCTCCAGATGGTCCATTGTCTAGGCTGATTCCGCAGAGCCCCCTCAATTAGAGGGTGGGGCCTTTACCTCCTTAGGGCACTTTCTCCCAGCCTAAGGCCAATCTTCCTGACTTTGGGCTAGGGTGGCATTTCCCTCCCTCTGCTACTGCAACCCAGCCAGAAAGGGCCTTCAATGGCCCAGCTTTACCTGAACACATCAGCTGCTGTCCCGTAGGAGCCCTGCAGTAGCTCAGGAGCCATGTAGCGGGGATCTCCCTCCTGGGCCTCACCAGCTCCAGATGCATCTAGCTCCACCAGCAGCCCAAAGTCACCCAGTTTGCAGTGGCCCCGGGGCCCCAGGAAGATGTTGGCAGGCTTGATGTCAAGGTGGACCAGGCCTTGGCCATGCAGGTGGGCCAGAGCAAGGAGGATATCCCGCAGGTAGCCCCAGACCTGGGCCTCAGGCAAGCCAGTGCCCCAGGCCTCACAGTGCTGCTGTAGGCTGGGACCACACAGCTCTGTCTGAAGGTACAGGATGCCGCCCTCTTCCCAGGCTCGCTCCAGCCGCACACAGCGTGGGTGTTGCCCCACCTTTTCATGGCCGCTGACCTCAGCCAGCTTTCGGGCTCGGTCCTTGGGACCCCGGAATGGCGACATAGAACGTTTTACTGCATAGAGCTGGCCGTCTTCCTTGGAGCGCACCTGGAAGGGAGATAGTGCCCGCAGGTGGGGTGGGGGTGGCCCAATCATTTAGAACAATCCAGCATATTCTATTAAGATTTCACATGTATGGAAGGTGCAGTATGGCATCTACCTTAGAGAAACCCCAGCACATGCAATAGCAAGATCAGACGCTGGTTCACTGGATGCCCAATAAGGAAGAGACAGGGCAGACATCTAAATACTAACTCAGTGGGTGTCTCAGACTATTTTGAAGTGAAAAAAAGCTGGCTATAAAACAATACACAGCCCTGGCTGGTAGCACAGTGGATAAGGCGTCGGCCTGTGAACCCAAAGGTCGCAGGTTCGATTCCCAGCCAGGGCAACATAACCAGGTTGCAAGCCAGGTCTCCAGTCAGGTCTATGGCTGGAAGCAGGTGAAAAGCAACCATACACTGATGTCTCCCTCTCTCTCTTCCCCTCTTTCTAAAAATAATAAAATAAAATATTTTTAAATAAATAAAATTAAAAACAAAACCAAAAAAAACCCAATACAGGCAGTGTGAGCCACTGTAGAATATTAATGGGTTTACCTCTATATGGTCAATTCTAGAGATGTATAGAGAAAGTTCTGGAAGGAAGGATGCCCACCTGAGAAGCTCAGTAGTTTCCTCTGGGAAAAACTAATCTAGGGGGATTATAAGGGAGATAAATGGTAATGGGGAAAAAATACAATTAAAAAAAAAAGGTAATCTAGGGGCCCATGTTGTTTGTAGTAAGTGTGCAAGGAAAACTACCATTTAAAAGGAAATATAAACTATTGGAAAATATATTTTAATAAGAAAAATGTGGCGTGCAGGGTATAGCCTAAGTGTTTGCATCCTGGGGGGTGAAAGGGGGAAGGGTACGCACTGAACTCTGGGGGCTGGCCCTGAGGGCAGGGCAGAGCTCGCCAAGAACCCCAGTATGGCTGGCTCCAGGGTGGGAGGAGTTGGTAGCTGGGAGCCACTACCAGGTGTTCCAGGCTCTAGACAAGGCAAGAATGTGCACTGAAGGGGCCTGTGTGGGGGTTTTAAGAAAACAGCCAAAACAAACACTGAGAGGACCATCTGTCAGCCTAGGAGAGGTAAAGAAAAGAGGAGCAAACTGCCCTGGATACTATCCTATCTAGGCAGGGGGAGGGAGACAAGGGGACACATCCAGACAGGCCCAGAGAGCTGTTACTCCGCTTACCTTGAAGACCTCTCCATAAGAACCATGGCCCAGGCGGCCAAGCCTCTGGAAACTCTGCTGGAAAAAGGACTCTGGCCGGCTCGGGTCATAATCAGGGCTCTGCAGAGTCTCAGAGGCTTTGCCTTGAAATGACACGCTCCGGGGTTGGGGCTGGTGCCAGCCTGGGGTCCGAGGAGGGAAGATTCGACTAATGGGGATGCTGCCCTTGGCAGGGGGCCGGGGCGGAAGGCTCCGACTAAGCCCCCTGGGCTTCTTAAGGGAAAAGCCAGGTTCTGCATGGCGAAAATAGGCTGGGACTGGGACTGGGGTGCCACTCAGGGGTGGTGGGGTGCCCTCTGTGGGCACAGGCATGGCCAGCACAGGAGGCCCTGAGAAGTAGAGTACAAAAGAATGTGTCTACTCAGATGGCTCCTTGTCCTGTGGCCCCAGAGAAGCTGTGGAAGAAAGCCGAGGCTACTCTGCACACATGTTCCGCTTTAAACATGGAGGCCGTGGGGATGCGAGCACCTGCTGGGAAAAGGGAGAGGACAAATATACACAAACCTACACATAGTTGTCTATACCCGGGGGTCACAGAAACAAACTGAAATGCATGGGGCTGTGCCCCAGATGTCACACAGTCCAGCAGAGGTCAAAACAAGGCCAGTTTTGGAGCCTGTGTGTACAATCCCTGCCTTGTCACAACTGCTTTTTGACATTAACATATGCAATCTCTTCCAAGATGTAAGGGGGAAATATTTACAGACCCACACTCCCTTATTTCTAATTCCAAAGAGAAAAAAAGAAGGTCTGATTCCAAAAGTTTCTTCTTTTCTATTTCATAGTTGTAATGCTAAAACTCATGCAATGGAGTTTCACTTTCAGTTTCATGTTGCAGAGGCTAAATTCCACTTAAGTGTAGCAGAGAGGCAAGGGCTCCCACCTTCCATCAGCCCCTACTCATAAAGTGGTAGCTCTGCCTTGGATACAGCAGGCTATGAATACTGCAGCCCAATCACTCAAGCCCCGGCTCATTCCTAGGAAGGAAGCTCCATACTGGGAGACAAGTTGAGAAGGCCAGAGGCTGCTGCCCTCACCTTAAGGCAGCAGTGAGTGTCACTCGGGGAAATGGGCATAACTGTCCCTTCCCCCAGCTCCAGAGCTGCAGCTCAGAGATTTTGCCTAGGGAGAGACAGGTTATAAAATAAAGCATTCTGGCCCTGGCCAAGTAGCTCAGCTGGTTAGAGCATTGCTCCTATACACCAAGGTTGTAGGTTTGATCCCTGGTCAGGACACATACAAGAACCAACCCATAAATGCATAAATAAGTGAAATAATAAATCTGTATTTCTCTCTCTCCCCACCTTCCCCTCTCTCTAAAATAAGCACTGGCCTGCGAACCAAGGGGTCACTGGTTGAATTCCCAGTCAGGATACATGCCTGGGTTGCGAGCCAGGTGTCTGGTTGGGGGGCAGGCAACCACACTTTGATATTTCTCTTCCTCTCTTTTTCCTTCTCTTCCCCTCTCTCTGGAAGTAAATAAATAAAATCTTTTTTAAAATCAATCAATAAAAACAACATTTCATAAAAACTCAGTTGAGGCCTAGCTGGTGTGGCTCAATGGATTAAGTGCCAACCTGTGAGCCGAAGGGTCACTGATTGGCTTCCTGGTCATTGGATGCCTGAATTGCAGGGCAGGTCCCCAGTTGGGGTGGTGTGCAAGTGGCAACCACTCTATGTATCTCTCACACATTACTGTTTCTTTCCCTCTCTCTCTCCCTCCCTTCCCCTCCTTCTAAAGATAATGAATGAAATCTGAAAAAAATAAAATAAAAAATCAATTGAAGTTTGGGTGGTAAGCAAATAGAAGGTGGCTGGTGATTGCATTATTACAAGCCAGCTAGTTTACCAGAGAGAATCAGGCAAAGAGCTAGCTAAGAAGGGCCTTCCTGGGCTCAGAACAAAGCTAAAGCACTGAATTCAAAAGCTACCCTGTTAAAGGAACCCAAATTTAATTTGGGTTAATTAGATCAGTCTATAGAGCAATTGATATTCCAGAACAAAAACAACAGAGAAGACAGCCAGAAATTGGGGTGGATATGATCAGGAAAAGCACAAAGAGAGCTTCCTCAAATTCTGTGTCCCAGGCATGTGCCCTCTAAGGAGCAATGTCACAGACTTCATACTGCAGAAAGAGATGTCACTACAAGGGTCCTGCCAGTTACTAAACAAATAGATAAGCAAAAAATACAACACAATCACACACACACACACAAACACTGGCCAAGTGGTTGGAGCATCACCCTGATGCACTGGAGTTGCAGATTTGATCCCTGATCAGGACACATGTGGGAGGTCAACCAATAAGTGCATGAATAGGTAGAACAGCAAACAGATATTTCTCTGTCTCTCTTGTCTATAAAAATCAATTTTAAATATACATATATTTTTAAATCACAAGCTCCAGAGGGGGTGGTGAGGAACCAGTATGCACAGTGGCTAAGACATATTATCTAGAATGTTTATGACCTGAAGGCCCTGGCTGGTAGCTCAGTTGGTTAGAGCATTGTCCAATACGCTGAAGTTAATGGTTTGATCTCTGGTCAGGGCATATACAAGAAGCAACGAATGAATGCATAAATAAGTGAAACAACAAATGATGTTTCTCTCTCTTTCTCCACCCCTCTCTCATTCAAATCAAAAAATTTTTTTTCAGAGAGAGGGCAAGGGAGAGGGAGAGAAACATCAATTTATGGTTGCCTTTCACCTGCCTCCAGCTACAGACCTGGCTAGAGACCGGGCTTGCAACCTGCAAATCAATTTTTTAAAATGTCCAGTTTTCAACAAAAATTACAAGTTGTGCAAAGACACAGGGGAAAATAGGCAACAGAAACTGCCTATAAGAGGGACCAGATGTCAGATGTAACAAAGACTTCAAAGTAGCCACTATAAATATGTTCAATGAATAAAAGAAAACCATGCTTAAAGGAAGTATGACATCTCACCAAGTAGGGAATATTAATAAGATCGAAGTTATTTAAAGAATCAAATAGAAGTTATGGAGTTGAAAAATGCAATAACTGAAATGAAAAGTCACTGGAGGGGTTAAATAGTAGATTTGAACTAGCAGAAGAAATAATTAGTAAACTTGAAGATAGATTGATAGAAATTACACAATCTGAAAAACAAAGAGAAAAAAGAATGACAGGAATGGAACCTGAGAGAAATGTACACTATTAAGTGTACCAACATAAGCATGAGTGCACCAGAAAAAAACATGCTAAGAACCAATAAATACTTTCCAAATGTAATTTAGAAAAACACATAGCAAAAAAGTTCCATAAACTTCAAGTAAGATAAAAGCAGAGATCCATACATAAACATATTATACTAAAAGTGCTGAAAACCAAACAAGGAGAAAATCTTGAGAGTAGCAAGAGAAAAAAGGCCCATTATTTACAAGCCTCTCCATAAGATTAACTGCTGACTTCTCATTCAAAACAATGTAGGCCAGAAGGCAACAGAATAAGATGTTCAAAGTACTAGGGGAGAATTTGTCAACTAAGAATCCTATATCCAACAAAACTATTTTTCAAAAATAAAGATATTCCCAGAAAAACAAAACCAGAAAGAATTCAATGCCAAAAGACCTGCTTTACAAGAAAAAAGAAAGGAAAATTTTCAGGCTAAAAGCATGTAATTCCAAACAGTAACCTACATGAAAAACCAGAGCCTTGGTAAAGATAATTATGTAATATAAAAGTATAAATGCATATTTCTTCTCCTTTCTGCCCTTAACTAAATTAAAAAGCAATTGCATAAAACAGTATGTATATAATTATATTGTTGGATGTATTAACATAAAGAAATGTGATATACTTGCACTTAACTGCACAAAAGGGGTAGGAGGGAACAAAACTATTGTATTATAAAATGACACCAAAGCCCTGGTTGGTGGCACAGGGGATAAGGTGCCGGCCTGGGAACCCAAAGGTCACTGGTTCAATTCCTCAGCCAGGGCACATAACCAGGTTGCAAGCCAGGTCTCCAGCCAGGTCCATGGCTGGAGGCAGAGGAAAGGTAACCATACGTTGATGTTTCTCTCCCTCTCTCCCTTTCTCACTTCCCCTCTCTCTGAAAATAATAAATAAAAAAAAATATTTTTTTAATTAAAAAAAAAAAAGAAAAGAAAATGACACCAGATGGTAACTCAAACCCACAGGAACAAATGAAGAGAACCAGATGTGGTAAATAAGGTCACTATAACAAATAATATGCATATATACTTTCTTTCCTCTCTTCCCTCAGCTTTTTTCAAAAAGATTTTATTTATTATTTTTCAGAAAGAGGGGAAGGGAGAGAGGCAGAAAGGGTGAGACACATCAATGTATGGTTTGCCTTTCACCTGCCTCCAGCTACAGACCTGGATGAAGACCTGGCTTGCAACCTGGTTATGTTGCCCTGGCTGGGAAACGAACCAGCAACCTCTGGGTTCACAGGCTGGCATCTCATGCACTGTGCCACCAGCCAGGGCCCTGCTTCTTTTTTTTGAAATTATATTTTATTGATTATGCTATTACAGTTGTCCCAATTTTCTCCCTTTGTCCCCCTCCACCCAGCATCCCCACTCCCTCAGGTTATCCCCACACCATTTTTTATGTCCAAGGATCATGGGTATAAATTCTTTGGCTATTCCATTTCCTATACTGTACTTTACATCCCCCTGGCTATTCTGTAACTACCTATTTGTACTTCTTAATCTCCTCACCTCTGCACCCATTCCCTAACACCCACCTCCCATCTGGCAACCATCAAAATGCTCTCTATATCCATGATTCCGTGTCTGCTCTCCTTTGCTTAGTTTGTTTTTTAGATTCAATCGTTGATAGATACATATTTATTGTCATTTTATTGTTCATAGTTTTGATGTTTTTCTTAAATAAGTCCCTTTAACATTTCATATAATAATAGTTTGGTGATGATGAACTCCTTTTGTTTTTTCCTGTCAGGGAATCTCTTTATCTGCCCTTCAATTATAAGTGTTTTTTTGTTGTTGTTGTTGTGTTTTATTGTTTTCAGAGAGTGGGAGAAAGAGAGGGAAAGAAACATCAATGTGAGAGAGATACATCATTTGTTTGCCTTCTGCACGTGCCCCAACCCAGGACTGAATCTTCAACCCAGGCATATGCCCTACCTAGGAATTGAACTGGTGACCTTTCAATTTGTGGAACAACACCACCCAGCCAACTAAGCCCCACTGGCCAAGGCTTCCCTCAGCTTCTTTAGGAAATTAAAGATAATCTAAACATGTGGTGGGGCAAAAGTAGGTTTACAGTTGTGAGAATGCAGAAGTTTATTCTTGTATTATTATTTATTAATTATTGTGTTATTTTCCATACAAACTGTAAACCTACTTTTGCCATATCCCATTAATGGAAAGACATTAACAGGTTCATAGACCCAAAGATTTAATATGGATAAAATGGCAATACTCTCCAAATTGATCTACAGATTCAACATAATCTCTATCAGAATCCCAACTGAATTTTTTTTACAGAAATTAACAAGCTGATCCTAAATTTCATATGGAAATTCAGCTGACCCAGAATAGTCAAAAAAAAAAAAAAATGAAATTGGATAAGTCTTACTACAAAGCCACAATGATAAAAACTGTGATATTCACATAAGGATAGACAATATAGATCAATAATATTGAGAATTCAGAAATAAACCCTAACATTTATGGTCCGTTGATTTTGACAAGGGTGCCAAAACAATTCAGTGGTAAAGAACAGTCTTCTTAACAAATGGGACAACTGAATATCTACACATAAAACTCATTTGGAAGAAAAATCTCATCTGACCTATTTTTTTTCCCTCTAAGTATAAATATTTATACATTTCTCAACAGAAATATTAAATGTTTGATTATTGCATAATGTCCCAGAACCACTGGTGGTGTTACATATAAATGTCACATGCACTCTATTAGCTTTCTAAAATCTAACACATTTTGAATTCTGAAACACACCTGCCTTCAGAGGTTGTGGACCTGTAAATTAATCTTGGGGACGGCTCACTAAGTGCTATTAAAGCACACACAAAACTACAGAGACCCTACGTGTATAAGTGGCTTTGTGTGTTAGGACACAGAGGGCTTTTTGTGTTGCTATAACATTGTAATTGAAACAAAAATAAGAAAACAAAAAGGGGGAAGTTTAATTGTGAGAAGAAGCCACAGTATATCAAAAAATGGCATACCCAACAAAAAAGGTGGGTCAGTAACGAACAAAAGCGGGCAGTCATCTGGCAAAGTGAGGACTGAGGGAGGGATCCTCACGAGTGCCTGCCTGGAAGACACCTTACAAATTGTGACAATCCTTTCTCTGCCTTATACCTCAGGAATCAGCCTCCAGGATTTCTCCAAGTGAAGAGCTAGGATGTCAGGATCCCCCAGGGCACTGGTTAGAAGTACAGCCTCCACCAGTCCTGTCACATTCAGAGACACTGGCCACCTGCATTTTAAACCAGTTCTCAGACCACCCCAAAATCACGTACATCCTAGCACCACTGGCCTGGCCAAACAGCTTTGAGGGTGGGGCAGGTTAGGTAGAAGGAGCAAGGTGAATCCAGGTTGGCCCTGAGCAGAGGCAGGGCCAGGGAGACCTGTACAGCTTCTACAGGCCTCACCCTCTCATTGGGCAGGACACATCTGGGACCTCCGTCTACCGCGGTAGACTGTGAATTCCTCCCGGGCAGGACAACAGCAGACTCGCCTCCACGGGCGCGGGGAAACCAACCTTGGCGCACCGAAGAGAGTAGGCCAGCTGTCATGTGGGCGGGGCTGTAGATGGAATGTGGGTGGGGCTTTTCCTGGGGAAGGGCAAGTACAGGGGCGGGAGCAGTCTCTGGGTTCCCAAATGAAAGGGGAAAGGAGGCTGCGGAAGGACTCGGGAGCAGCAAGGCTCTAGGGAAAGTGGGCGGAGCCAGCCGAAAGAAAGGTTAGCCAAGGGACAGGGCGGGACCCAGCCCCACAGGGAAGGGGGACGTCGGAGAGATTTAAGGGAGGGGGATCGGGCTGACCCGGGGAGGAGCTCTCAGAGGGCAAGGGGTGTCAGTAGCGAAGGGGAGAGGAGGGGAGGGCGGTCCGGCCGGAGCATCCTCCGGGCCGGGTCTAGGCTCACCTGGAGCGGGTAGGCGGGGCGCAGCTCCTCGAGGTCCCAGATCCCGGGTCAGCAGAGGCCGCGGGGAACGTCGAGGCGATGAGGAGGGCCAGGGACTGCCGTCGACAGCTCTCTACGCCCAGAGAAGGAGACCGTCTGCATGGGGAACGGCCCGTGAACGCGCGCGGAGCCAACTCGCGCCAAAAATTCCAAACCGGCCTCGAGTCCCCGCCCAAGAACGCCTCTTACCCCGCCCCCTCCCCGAGGCAGCCCATCAAAGGCGCCGGGTCTCCTGGAGCTCTGCCCCTCACGTCCCTGCGTGCGCGTCGCCAGCCCCGCCCCTCAGGCTCCGCAGGCAGTGTGTTCTTATTGCGCAGGCGCAAAGCCTACTAGGCGCCGACCTGGGGAGGGTGGAGGTGGCAGCGCCTTACCCCTGTGTGGCTTAGTGATGCAGTGTAGGAGCCGTGTGTTAGGTACCTCCCGCCTGGCTTCCGGAATGCCGAACGACCTTCAGACCCCTGTTCTGTCACCGGCTTGGTTTTCGCGTCTGTTAAAGGACTGATCACCGCGTTTTGCCCCGGAGGTGTAGCCCTAGAAGGGAAGGATAGGAAGGGGACCCTCTGCCGGTGGAACGAGATCCTCTGGGATCCCGGCGGAGCGGAGTTCCCTGGGTTCGCTGGTTTCCCCCCCAGCGCACCACACACCACCACCACCACCAGCCCGTCGTGTACCAAACGGTGGATAGTGTGGGGAATGCCAGACAGACATTCTCTAGACCCGCAGAACGCGCGACTTTGGTTTTGAGAACCAGAAAATTCTAACTCAGGGAGTCCCCCCCAAGACTGGAGGCTTCCTGCTTTCAGGCCTTGGGCACCTCTGCCGCAGCCCTTCCCATCGTTGGATTTGAGACTTGAGCTCACCTCATACCTCTCTCCCCTCCTGCGCCGAACAACCTTGGAAAAATACCTGGGCCTTTCTGCGCTTCGGATTGGTCTCCTTTCTAAATATTGAGCTGGTGAAACTTTTTCCTCAAGAAGCTAGAGGTTCAAGGGGAATGATCTCCTTAAAGTGATTAGCAGAAGCCTGGCACAGAGCAAGTGCTCATTCCGAACATTAGTGAAACTGAAGTTGCTCCAAGGAGCAGACCTTTTTTACTTTCTTTTTTAAATCTTCAATTAATGTAATTAGTTTTAGAGAGAGGGGAAGGAAAGGAGAAAGAGACCGAGAGAACCAGGACCTGCCCCACAACTCAGGCATGTGCCCTGACTGGGAATCAAACTGATGACCTTTTGGTTCTCAGGCTGGTGCTCAATCCACTGAGCCACACCAGCCAGGGCAAGGAGCAGACCTTATATCCACTCAACAGGTGGAGGGGAGTCACTCTTCCAGGCCACCCTCCCTAGAGTGATGCACCCTCTGCATCTCATCATATACCTTTCCCACTTCATTTTTTCTTATTGCAACTCTATATGAAATTCTGTTTATTGGTTCACTTGTTGACCACCCATCCCTCAAGTTTCTGAAGGTCATGACCTGTAGGGCTTCCAACCCATTGCAGTTCCTGCCCTTCAGCAAACATTCTCCAGTGCACAAATTAGTTTGGCATTCCAGGTTAGGCCTAGAGTTTTTCTAAAGGACTTAGCTCACTCCCCTTCGTTGCACCCTTCCTCTGCATTAGCATCTTTGGCAGCCATAGTCCCTATGAGCTCACTAAGGATCCTTGTTAAAGATCCTAGGCTTCTCCCCAGGAGGCCTTGGGAGCGGGCATGCCCCTCCTTCCCTCTCCAGCTGCCATCCCCTCTGCCAACCCCATCCTCAAGAGACCTAGACTCAGGCCTCTCTCCAACTGCCCATTCCTGAAAGTCTAACTCACAAGGACTTTTTAAAATATTTTTGTATTCAAAAACATGCTTCCAACAGACATTTTATTGTGTAGAAGG
The DNA here is from genome assembly GCA_004026585.1 of Noctilio leporinus. Classification (NCBI taxonomy): domain Eukaryota; kingdom Metazoa; phylum Chordata; class Mammalia; order Chiroptera; family Noctilionidae; genus Noctilio; species Noctilio leporinus. Next base: position 89,888 of record PVIW01004341.1, read on the forward strand.
GCTATAATGTAAAGTTAAGTACAGATAGCATGTAAAAGAATGGGCCATAGAGTCAGGAAAACTGGGGCTTCTTTTCTCCTACACAGAAGCTGTGCAATCATGGGCAAATTGCTTATGTCTCCCAGCCTGTTTCCACATTTGTAAAATGGGGATAATAATAGTTCCTGCCTCCTTGGGGAGTATAAGCATTAAATGAGAAAATGCATGTGAAGTGCTCAGTATAGGGTCTAGAAAACAGTAGGAACTTACTCATTGTTTAATAACAGTAACACTCCCTCATTTACACAGCATTTTGCAGTTCAAAGCAACCACCTGGGCCAAAAGGTGTCATCTGGAAGACAAGGGTCAGGACTTCCACATTCACCCCAGGGTCACAGGGATAGGCCCACAGGACTTGAAACTAAAATGCTTAGCTGGGGCTCCTTCCAGGAAAAAGCCCCCAAGCCCTGCCCAGAAGCATGATTCCCAGCTGCACATTCAGGTAAGAGCTGTCTTGAGCCACACACACCCTCATGTGTTCCCATCACAACAGCACCTGCCTCGCTCAGATTTTCTCCCGGAAGTCCTTCCATGTGGCCACGAAACAAGATAAGGTGGAGTAAGAAAGGCAAAGAAACTGTCATAAATGCAAATACAGCTACCTAGCAGGAAAGAGGAGATTGTGATGGGTGCTTTCGGGAAGCTGGCTGTGTTCTACTTCTTGACCTCTGTATCAGCTGCATAGGTGTTGCGTTGTAGGTATTTATTATATTGTACATTTCTGTCTTATGCACACTTCAGAATGCCTGCCATATTTGCACTGGTATACAATCTAAACCAAGTCCCTTCTACTCTCAGCCTCTCCCCATCTGTAAAATAGAGTATCAAGTAGCTCCCCCAATAGTTGTGGTACTGTTAGTGTCACCATTTTAGAGAAGAGTGAACAGACTCAGGGAAGTCTGATACCTGCTCAAGCTCCCCAGCTAGATAGAGCAGATACTTAACCCAGAATATGCACCGTATTTTACACGGTTTTAATAAAAAGACAGGTATGTTAATTCAGGTCAGCTTTGGAGCAGAAGGAGTTAATACAGGTCAGCTCTGCACAGTGAAAATGCATGGGGATGCCAGGGAAGATGTCCCAGAGGCTCCAATTCAGGGATGGGGCTGAAGAGCTGCCACATAGAGGGCTGAGAGGGTGATCTGCGGGACCTTAAGCACAGCTGTGGGTTCAGAAGGTATCTGTCCTATAGGCACCTGGCCTGGCCACCCTTCTAGCCACTCTCCCCTAATTCCCACCGTGGCAGGTGGGTGGTGCTGCCATGAGCATATGGCTGGGAGTCTATTGACACAGGCTGTGTCATCTTACTTTATTTTGTTTAGTTTTTATCCAAGGATATGTTTATTGATGGGGGGGGGGCATCTATGTGAGAAACAAACATCAGTTGCCTCCCATATGCACCTCACCTAAGAATCAATTCTATAACCTAGGAATGTGGAATGTGCCCTGACCACAATCCACAACCTTTTGGTGCACAGAATGATGCTCCAACCAACTGAGCCACCTGGCCAAGGCATCAGTGTCATTTTAGTTGGCTGACTTCCTGGGCCTCTGTCTTGCACTTAAAAAAAATTTTTTTTTTAATTATTATTATCATTGGGAGAGAGAGAAACATTGATTTGTTCTTCCACTTATTTATGTATTCATTGGTTGATTCTTGTATGTGCCTTTGACTGGGAATCAAACCCCACAGCCTTGGTTTATTAAGAAAATGCTGGTAGGGAGGGGGACAGAGGGGAGCAAAAAGGGGATGGATGTAATATAACAACAATAAAATAAAATAAAATAAAGAAAAGAAAATGCTCTAACCAACAAATTGAGCTACCAGGCCAGGGCTATTTTGTATTTTTAACACCCCAACTGTCATCTTGTCCTGGGCTTCTAGCTCTGTCCCTCGAAGTTGATCCTCTATTCAGAGGTTGGGCCATGTCCCTTCAAGCCTAGGAGCAAAGAGTAGTCCAGGCCTAGGTTCTACCAGGATCTCTGTCAGCTCTGAGATGATCCATGTACTTTCAGGCCTACCCTGCCTATTTGGGGCTGGGGGTGAGCTGAGGGGACCAGCTGTGCTGGGGGTAGGTGTGGTGGCAATGGGGGGCCTGTGGGCGCCCAACTGGGCCCAGCCCTGGTCCTGAGCAGTGTTAAGCTGGCCCAAGGTCTCTGGCTGACTGACATTCCCCACAGGACCCTGCCAGCTCCCAGACAGCCTGGCAATCAGTGGTGGTGGGCGCTGGCATTCCCTCTGGCAGCGGCCAAGCAGGCACCGGGCCTTTACCTCCCACATGGCTCTTCCTGGTCTCCCTGGCTGCCTCCTCCTGGGCCAAGCCTCCCTGACACCCTGTGGGGTGAGCTGAGTGTCTGTGTGTCTGGGTCTGTGTAGGGGGCCCTCAGCTATCATAGGTCTAAAGCAGACCCTTGGGCTCAGATTGGTGTGGGGCAAGCAAAGAGTAATGCAGTGTCTGGAGTAACTGGGTCCATTGCTGCCAGAAGTGTGTGGAGTAGCAGAGAATGGAGGGCTGTGAATTGGGTTGGGAATATAGAATGCCTGGCTTCAAATTTCAGCCCTGCTACTTAGGAGGTATACAATCTAAGCCAAGTCTCTTCTGTCCTCTGCCTCTGTTTCCCCATCTGTAAAATGGAATATCAAGTAGCTCCTCCAACAGCCCTGACACTGTGACACTATTAGTGTCATCACTTTAGAGGAGTGAACAGGCTCATAGAAGTCAGATACCTGCTCAAGCTCCCCAGCTAGACAGAGCAGATACTTACACCACCCCTCCAATCTGATTCTGAATCCAGCACCCAGCCTGCTAACCAGAGGCCATTCAGATTCCCTCCATGAGGAGACAAGGGAGCTGGTACCTGTTGCCACAGGGTGGAGCAAGTGGCAGGGAGGAAATCCCTCCCGGGGGAGCTTGAGTGAACAGTCCCAGCTATCACAGGCTCTCTTGGGTGAATAGAGCCAGGGCCCACCCCTGGGCCACTCCCAGAAGCCAGTGGAATGTCCAGCCTCCTCCAGTGGAATGTCCAGGTTGCAGCCTCTGACAGGCAGGGCAGGAGGTGGACATGTGGGGTATTGTGTCTGGGCACTAGACTGAGGGAACCTGGCAGGAGCCTTGTGCAAAGGCAGGTCTATCTGAGGAAGTGGGTGCCACAGGCATGGTTTTGCATGGTGTGTGTGTGCGTGTGTGTGCGCGCGCGCACGTGCTGTCTCTCTCTCTCTTTCAAGTGAGAGTAATCTTTGGGTAAGGGCCCTCATGTGGGAAGAGAGCAGCAAGGGTGCAGCCCAAGGGTGAGTAGGAGGGAAGACGCAGGCAAAGCTCAGTTCTAGGGGGCTACAGGTGAAAGGGTACCTGGAAAAAAAGCCCTGCAATCCACTGGTGGCTGGAGCTGTCCCCATAGCTGCTGTGGGCTCAAACACCTCACATAAGAAGCAAAATCCACCACCTGCTACTCACTCTCACTGTATCCCTTCTGCAGGCTCCCACCCTGCCAGCCTGCCCCATTTGGCAGGCTGGGCTCCTTAGCCACGGGTGCCAGGGGGCTGGCCAGGCAGGAAGCAGACCAACAAATAGACAGGGTGTGGGCCTTGTGGACTAGGGTCCAGGGGGCCTGAGTCACTGCTGTCTCCAGCCAGCCCAGAGGGGTCCACAGACACACTGGAGGAGGTAAGGACTGGTGTCCAGCCCCACCTCAACTCCTGGCATTTCCCAGGTCTACCTCTCCTGTCCTCTCATACTCCCACCAAGTCCCCTTCACCTGGCTTAACTCCATCTGCCCTACCCCTAGCCCCTCAGGTACTCTTCTTGCAATCCTGCCCCCACCACACCCTGAGCAGTGGACCCCCAAGAGTATTCCCCAAAACCAAAGTCAGTGTTGCTGTATTTCGGCAAGAAATGGAGGTGAAGCTGGGAAGGCATCCTTCAGTGGGTGGGCCCTAGCTAAGCCTTCAAGAAACAGTGAGGACCCTTGGACAGGATGAGTATAGGGTGACCCGTCCCTGTGATTGTCATCTTTAAAAAAGGGAGGCTCAGGCCCACCCTTGCAAATCCAACCTCAGTTGGGTACAAAGGGCCATCTTCTAGTGTCACACCTTCAGTCTTCAGGGTTAGATGGGATAATACTGCCTCTCTTCCTGGATAAGTCTACCTGTCAGATACAGTGTGCTACATTGTTGCCTCAGACCTTTGTAACACTATGTGGCTTCTGTCTCTTGTGCTCTCTCTCTCTCTCTCCTTCTCTCTCCCCCCCACCCCCCAACCCCCTGTCACACAGTTACTCATTCTGAGTCTCCCCTGTCAGCCACACCCTCATTTTTGGACCTGGCTCCTCCTTCTCCCCAACTGTGTTTGAGTTGGGCCTGGGTTGCCCCTAGTGCCTGCCTGCCCCTCACCAACTGGGGGTAATATCTGAGTCGCCCAGGCTTGGCGCCAGGGCCATAGCCCCTAACAGGGGTGGAGGAGCCTCAGGGCCAGGTGGAGGCCTGTCTAAGCTGTCAGCGCCCATGATGGATGAGGGGTGGGGCAGGGAAAAGGCCAGGAACTGGACTCCTGCTACAGAGAGAGATGGGGGCTGACCCCTTGGGGCCTGCCAACAGAGCCTGTCACTCACAGCAGGGGATCCTGGGTAAGGGCCCCCACCCAGCAGAGGTGTTTAAAGGCTCAAAGGGTATGTGCCTTCCCACTCTGCCAGGCATCATGGGCACCTGGGCCTTCTCTGCAGCCCTCTTCCTACTCTGCCTGACTTCTGAAAGCCTACAAGGCGGTGAGGGCAGATGGCAAGCAGCCGCAGGGGCTGGGCAGCTGGGGTTGGGGCTAGGGGTGTAGGCAGAGCATTGGGTCAGAGGCTGGAGCTCTGGAAAGAGGGAAGATTCCATGTCTGAAGTCTAGGCTGGGTAGGGTTTTGGGGCGCTATGTATAGATGCTTTGGTCCCTGCCCTTCTCTGTCTCTGGGGTCCCCACCCTGCATTAGCAACCCCCTGTTCCCCAGGGCTGCCTTCATTGTCTCCTGGCCTAGGGAAAGGTAAGTGGGCCCTCCTGGCACTGGGGTCCGGGAAGATGGCCTAGTCTCCTCTCCCAGGGGTTTGGAAGCTCTCTGGGAAACAGCCCCAAATGTTCCCCAGCTCTGAGATTCAGATGTGGGACCCAGGAGAGCATGAGTCCCTTCACCTTAGCAGTCAGTCTTATCCATGGTCAGCTCAAGTGTGGAGAGCACAGACCTACACCCTTGGAACAGAGTGAAATGGGGCAGAATCTCAACTCTGAGGGCCCCAATATTCTCCTCATACCCAGAGGTGGGGCCTGGAGCTGGGTTTTCAAGGGGGAGGGGGTTGGGTTGTGACAGGAAAAGGGGAGTACATTTCTGGAGGCAGAGGACCAAAGGCCTGGAGGTGGGACAGGATGGAAGGAGGGAGAAGAGAAGGCTGGAGCAAGAGCAGGAGAAGAGGGGTCTGAGTGTCACAGAGGGGTCTTCAATCCAGCGACCTGTGGCATCTCTGTGGCACAAGGGGCTCCCTCCAGAGACCTGATGCATCTAAGCTGCTGGAGAGAAAGATGGTGGGATAGGGATGAGGAAGATGAAACTTCCAGGAAAGGAGGGGTCCAAAACTCTCCAGTAAGAGTGGAGGGGAAAGGTACACTTGTCTCTGAGGAAGAGTAGGGGACCTGCCCTCAGGGACACAGCCCCCCCTCCCCACCTTGTACCCCTATCTCCAGTCTGTTTACCTCATTCTGTCCTTGCTCTTCTTTGAACAGAGAAAACCGAGGCCTAGGGTGGGGTGGGGTGCGCTCTTGCTCTGTAGAGTAGCAGGGAGAACATCCAGATTTGGCTGTCTTTGCCCCTTCCCTCTGAACCTGCAGGCTTAGGGATCCCCAATGGCTTCAGATCAGGTAAAGTTGGCTGAAGGGTGGGGCAGCTCTGTGTCCTCCAATGAGGGCACGACCCTACCTCCTTGCCCCTCCTACCTCCCTTAGGCTCAAAGTATCATTCCCTCCACTAGGGTATGGCCCCCCCAGTGGTCTGGGAGCAGGTAAGGTGTGGGCAAATGGGATTTGTGGTGGGGGCAGCCATCTCAGAAATACCTGGGGACAGCACTAACACCCCTCAGGCCTCCTCTTTTCCCTTCGGCAATACTATCCCCTCCCCCCAAGAACCCATCAAGACTGTTCTGGTGTCATCTAACCCATGTACCCTGCCCTAGTTGGGAGCAGACTTTGTGTGGAAGTGGGTGGGTCCTGGGTCCCTCATCTGCTCCCTGGGTCTCCCCCAGGCTTCAAAGTGTTAAACTTTAGAAACCAGATTAGTCCTGCCCAGTCAGAGCATGCGTTTTCTTTTTCTTTCTTTCCTTTTCTTTTCTTTCCTTTTCTTTTCTTTCTTTCTTTCTTTCTTTTTCTTTCTTTCTTTCTTTCTTTCTTTCTTTCTTTCTTTCTTTCTTTCTTTCTTTCTTTCTTTCTTTCTTTCTTTCTTTCTTTCTTTCTTTCTTTCTTTCTTTCTTCTTTCTCTCTCTCTCCCTTCCTTCCTTTTCTTCTTTTCTTTCTTTCTTTCCTTCCATCCTTCCTTTCTCCCTTCCTTCCTCCTTCCTTCCTTCCATCTCTCTCTCTCTCTCCCTCCACCCCCCTCCCTTCTCACTCCCCTCACCTCTATCTGTCCTGCCAGGATTTGGGAACAGAAATGGCCTGGGAGTCCAGCCAGGTGAGAATGATGGGGTCTGGGGTTGGTCCTCCCGCTCTCCCTCCCAGGCCTTAGAGGGAAGGGGCAGGGTTGGTGAATGATTCTGTAGGGAGTGGGTGATTGGCAGTATTCATGTTCTCTGTTTCTGGCTGGGTCAGAGTAGGCGGATGGTAGGATTGGGGCCATTATTCTAAGTGCACCCCTAAAATGGGATCTCCTGAGAACCTCACTTGACCCATTTCCTTCTCAGGCATTGGAGGGGGTATAAAACCCCACAAGCCAGGTGAGACTCCACCCTGCCTATCTACCCCCATCATTCCATTACCCTCCCGTTACTCTCTGCTCCTCCCTGATCCCTTTCTACCCTGTCTCCCTAGGATTTGGGAATGGGAACGGGCTAGGAGCAGGGGCCTTCCCAGGTGTCGCAGCCCAGCCAGGTGAGGTGGGGGAAGAGAGATGGTTATGACGTATTGGGGATAGGGCTGGGTCAGCATTTAGGAGGGGCTTCTCCCAGGGTCCCCGAGGCAGAACTGGTAACTCATTGGAAGCAGAGGAAAGGACCATATAAGGGTTCCTGTTGTCTGGTTTGAGGACATCAGTCCCCCTCTCAGCTAGGATTCCAAATGGCCCCTGCCCTGTCCCTCAGCTTAGTATGACAATGGTGCCCTAGGAAGAGACTGGATCACAGGATCCCCTTAGCTACTTTATCTCTCTCCCCAGGCTTTGGAGGAGGTATGAAACCTCAGAAGCCAGGTAAGACCCTGCTCACTATGCCCATTTCTCTTCCCATTGCACATCTGTTTGCCCACCCCCCCACCCCCCCGCCCCTTTGAAGCTCCACCCTCCTCCTCATTTTTCCCTCTGCCTCTGTCTTCACAGGATACGGAAATGGGCTGGGAGCTGGTGCCTTCCCAGGGCTGGGAGCCCAGCCAGGTGAGTACACTTGGGGAACCACCCAGGAGTTCGTGGAGGGAGAAGGTTGAGGGCTGGAATTAGGGAACCAGTAAGGAAGAGTCGAGTTCTTGGAGGAGGGCAAGAGGCTCAGTTTCTCTGTCTCTCCCCAGGCCTGGGAGGGGAAACAAAACCTCTGAAGTCAAAGCCAGGTAAGTAGAGAGCATTCCTCATTTTGGCACATTCCCTGCTTATTTCCATCCCAGTTCCTCTGTGTGTCTGATACTGTAATCTCAGGGTTTACAGCCTCCATCTCTGTATCCCCAGGATTTGGGAGCAGAAATGGTTTAGGAGTCAGCACTTTCCCAGGGGCAGGAGCCCTGCCAGGTGAGGGTGCCTAGGGCAGAGCCTGAAGGAAGGGGCAGGCAGGAGGAGGGGAATTTCAAGGTCATGGTCTTTATTCTAGGGGAGGGGAGCTGGTGGGAGTCAGTGTCAACCTCTTTCTCTCTCTCTCTTCCTAGGACTGGGAGGGGGAATGAAACCTCAGAAACCAAGTAAGTGGAGAGATCCACCCTCTCACCCTGTCCCAAGCTCTGGCACTATTACTGTCTTAGGGACTCTGCTCCCTTTGTTGGGCTGCTGTGGCCACTTCTATACTTCAGCTGTGGTCTTGGGGAGGGTCTTTCAAACTTCCTGAGGGTCTTTCAAACCGCTCCCTGAGAACGGTTTGGATGGTGGGACACAGGGATCCTGGGATGAGGACAGCACAGAAGGTGTGAGCACACAGTGACCCAGCTCCAGCCTCTGCTCTCTCTCTCTCCATAGGTCCTGCAGCTCAGAATGGTGGCCAGGGACCAGGTAGGGTAGGATGGTGAGAGCTGGGGACATATGCCTGGGTTTGGGGGTGCAAAGAAGTTCTAGGCTCCTTCACCTGGTCCCTATCTTTTTCTTAGGAATTGGAGGGGGTGTGAAACCTCAAAAGCCAGGTGAGCCCTACCTTGCCCCTATGTCCCTGTTCTTTTTCCATCCATTCCTATTCACTCCCTGCTGCCTAGCCTCCCCTTAACTCCTTGCTCTGCTCTGTCTTCCCAGGATTTGTCAATGGGAATAGGATGGGAACCAGGGCCTTCCCAGGAGTCGAAGCCCAGCCAGGTGAGGACACCTGGGTCAAACTGAGGTTCCAGGAAGGAAGAGGGAAAGGAGCTTGGTGATCAGGAGAGAAAAAAAAAATTCTGTGGTGTGGAGTCCACATAGATCTCAGTGGCACTTGGTTTTTCCCCAGGTTTGGGAGGGGGTATGAAACTGCAGAAACCAGGTGAGCCAGGGACCCTTCCCTCCCTTCTTTTTTTTTTTTTTCCATCCTCCCTTCTTGACTCTGACCCTACCCATCCCTGTCTTTGTCTCCCCCCAGACCCATTCCTCACACTGCTGTTCCTTTCCAGTATGTGGCATTGGCAGTGGCCTGGGGCCCATTGGCATATGGCTGGGGAAGGGGCCCAGACAAAGAGGCTGGGGTCCTTTGCATTCCTCCCCAACCTGTGGTCCTAGCAGAGCTCATTCATTTCACCTGCTCTGAGTCAGGTCTTGGCTGGGCACAGTAGACAACGTGTTGGTCAACAGGGATGGGGCTGACAACTTCCTAGGCTTAGACCGCAGGCCCAGAACCACACAAGCCCAAAGTCATCTTGAGGACTGTGGTTAAGACTGTGGGGGCAGGGGGGACCCCATGGAGGTGGAAAGTGAGAGGGCAGATCCTGATGCTGGGAGGGAGCTGGAGGCCTAAAGATTTAAGGAGAAAATGAAAAACCCTGGCTTCTGGAAGCCGATGTTTCTAGGGCAGGACTTTCTGGACTCAGAAGAAGAAGCAGCGGGAGTTAAACTACTTGGAAGTCTCAGGGGCCAGAAATGGACATCAACTGTGAGGAGGGCTCCAGTTCCTCACTGCTCCAGTCTTCTCAGTCCTTTTCCTGTCACAAGCCCCCACAGTTACCTCTTCCCCTTTGTGAATATAGCCAGATGGCTGGAGGGATGTGTGAGAGAGGCCAGAGGTCTATGGGACAGGGTGGGGAGGCTAGGAGCTATTTCCACATCAGCAGCACTAAGCTTTCCTGTGTCACCCTGCCTCCCAACAGGTCTCACAGCACAGAATGGCTTTGGACCAGGTACAGAAGGGACAGCTTGAGTATGAGGGTAGAAGCTGAGTTTCTGGGGCCCCAGAGATGGGGATTCTGGGCCCCTCATCTGCTCATCTCTTCCCCAGGCTATGGTGGGGGTGGAAAACCCCAGAAGCCAGGTGAGCCCCACTCTGTATGGGATCTTATCTGTCTGTCCCCCTTAAATCCCAGATTGCTCCTTACTCCTTCTTGTTCTGTCTCCCTAGGATTTGGGAATGGGGCCTTCGTGGGAGCAGGAGCCCAGCCAGGCAAGGCTTTGGAGCTCAGGCGTATGGGTATCACTGAGGGGTTAGCTGATATGGGTGCCTGACACTAGTTCTAAAAGAAGGGGAGGAATGAGTGAGGTAGATTCATGGACTCATGGACAGTGCTTTCTCATTTCCAGGTCTTGGAGGACTAAAACCTCAGAAGCCAGGTGAGACCCACACTCTGTATCTTCTCTTCCACAAGAAACAGTCATTCAACAAACATCCAGGGGCCAGTCAAGTATTGAGACAGGCCCTCCCAGAGCCCGGAGCACACAGGTGGAGGCAGAGGGGAAAGGAGTATGAATGCAACCTGGAGCCAGACTGCCCACTAGAGGGCGTAACCCACTCAAAAAAATGGGAGACCTTTTGGGCAGCAGCTAAAGAGGATTGGGGTGGCTGCTAAGGGGAGGAGGAAGGCATCGAGGAGTTCTGGGCTGGCTGACCTGGCTGATGTCAGTGACACTCAACCAGGTGGACCCAGGAGGTATGACATTCAGGCTCTGGAGGGAGGCTGGACACCAGGGGAAAGTCTAGGACCCAGCTGGGTAGACCAAGGTTTGGTATATGGGCTAAAGGCTTAGTTAGGGTGGAGCCTCAGAGAGAGGCCAGTACCCAGAGCCCGCCTCTCTCCTTCCACCAGGTCCTGCAGCTCAAAATGGCTATGGACCAGGTAGGGGCATCCTGGGGTTCTGGGGAGGCTCAGGAATGGGGCTGGGGTCCCTCACCTGCTGCTTGTCTCTCCAACAGGCTTTGGAGTAGGTGTGAAACCCCAGAAGCCAGGTGAGCCTCACTTACCCCTGCCTTTCTTTCAACCTCTCCCAAACCCTGCACTCCCCTCCCCTTATTCACACCCCCACCTGGATCTGTACATCCATGATTGGGGATTGTGAATGGTCATGGGCTTGGAGCACAACCAGGTGAGGCTGGAGGATGGGGTCTGTGTCTGGGTATCTTCTCCTGCCTCCCTTCCAGGCCTTGAAGGGGCAGGATTGGTGAATAGTTAATTGATGGGGTACTGGGAGGAAACCTCTAGGATACCAGATTTTTGGCTTGGTCCAAGAAGGGGGACCTTCACCCCCATCTCAGCCAGAACCCCAGTCCATTCAGCTCATCCTCCCTCCCCCACAGGCCCAGCAACCCAGAATGGATATGGAGCAGGTAGGAAGAGAGCAGGTAGGAACCTGAGGAAGCCCTGAGAGGGGGTTCCCAAGTCCCTCACCTCCTCCCAAATCTTCTTCAGGCTTTGGCGGGGGCATGAAGCCCCAGAAGCCAGGTGAGTCCTGCCGTAGTAATCTTGTCTCTATTTACATACCCTCTGAAGCAATAATATTCCCTACTCATACTTCACTATCTCTTCAAGATCTGCAAACAGCTGGGCCTTCTCTGGGGCAGGGACCCTAGCTTCTTATAGGGAGAGGGGAGGGTTAGGAACTGGGGTGAGGACCAAGGGGACAGAAAGCTGGGTGCCCTGTAGTGAGGAGTTGGAGGACTGGCCTATGGCATGAGAGGGGAAGTGAAACCTCAGTGTCATGATAGTAGGGGTAGGTGGTGGGCAGAGGTGAAAGAGTATAGAGAGGATAAATGATGATGGGGAATAAAAAGATAAATTTTTTTTAAAAAAAGAAAAGAAAAGAAAAGGAAACCTCACAAACCAGGTAGATCAGTTGGTTAGAGTGTTTCTCCTATACACCAAGGTTGCAGGTTTGAATCCTAGTCAGGGAACATACAAGAAGTAACCAATAATTGCATAGTGGGAAAACAAGCCAATATTTTTGTTGTTGTTGTTTTTCTTGTCTCTCTTTCTCTCTTCCTTCTTTTTTCTCTCTAAAAAAAAAATCAATAGATAAGCCCAGGCTGGTGTGGCTTAGTGCATTGAACACCACCGGCCTACCAACCAAAGGGTTGCTGGTTTAATTCCCAGTCAGAACACGTGCCTGGGTTGTGGGCCAGGCCCCCAGTGGTATTCAAATGGCTTTCCACCCGCTCTCTAAAAATAAATAAATAACTGAAGCCCTGCTGGTGGCACAGTGGATAAGGTGCCCGCCTGCGACCCCAAAGGTCGGTTGCTGGTTCGATTCCCAGCCAGGGCATATAACCAGGTTGCAGTCCAGCTCTCCAGCCAGATCTGTGGCTAGCGGCTGGTGAAAGGCAACCATACATGCTGTCTCACTCTCCCTCCCTGCCTCTCTCCCTACACCTCTCTAAAAGTAATGAATAAAATCTTTTTTTTTTTTAATCAATAAATAAAAATTAAAAAGAAAAGAAAAAGAAACCAGTTAAGGGGAAAGACCCTTTGCGCCCCACCTCCTCTCTGAGGCTTCCTAACCATACTGTCTCTACATACTGCCCCTCATGCCCACCTCTGTTTTTCTTCCCCAGGATATGGTAATGGAAATGGACTGGGAACCCGGCTAGGTGAGGGGAGTTGGGCCTGGGTCTGAGGGAATGGGAAGGAGGAGAGAAGAAAGAGCTGGGAGGCACAGGGAACCAGGGGGACAGAGGCTCCGTGTCTGGGGGACTGGGAGAAATCTGCTGGAGTCTGTGTTAGTCTCTCTTCCTTCCAAGGCCTAGAAAGGGGTATGAAACCCTGGGCCAGGTGAGAGGACAGCCATCCTGTCCCTCCTCATCTCTCTCAGGCCTCTTTCACCACCTCCCTCAATACTAAGTATATTGAGTGGAGGTTTGTGTGTTACTCTAAGAAGCAGGGTACTACCTGGCTCAAGAGTGAATGATGTCAGGGGAGCAAAGGACCATAGGAAGAGTGGTGGGAGGCAATACCAAGGGACCCCCAGTTCAGGCCTCAGTCCCCTAGCCCCATGGCCAGTCTTTTCATTCTCCCACCTTCTCCCCTCAGGCCCTGCAGCTAAAAATGGCTATGGACCAGGTAGGAGTGGCCCAGGGTTCTGGGCAGGTGCAGGGATGGGACCAGAGTCCCTCACCTGCTGCCTGTGTCTCCATCAGGCTTTGGAGCTGGTGTGAAACCCCAGAAGCCAGGTGAGCCTCACCCCTGCCTGTCTCTCCCCACCTCTCCAAAACTTGGAGCTCCCCAAACTCCTTTCATGCCCTACTTCCATATGTCCCTGCAGGATTTTGGACCGGGAATGGGCTGGGAGCCCAGCCAGGTGAGACTGGTGGGGTCTGGGGTGGGGGTTTGCATCTGGGTGTCCTCTCCCACCTCCCTCCAGGTGTTTGAGGGGCAGGATTGCTGAGTGATTAAAAGAGGCTGGGGACAGTCTTCTGGTTCTGGCTCAGCTTTGAAGGAACACATGCCACACATGCCAGCCTTCGCCCCACCTTAGCTAGAGTCCCAAACCTCCTGTTTATCCTTCCTACCCCGACTGGCCCCCAGAACGGCCTGCTCAGAATGGCTACAGAGCAGGTAGGTACTGAGGGGTTGAGAAAGGAGGAGAGAAGGGGGCCCTTGGAGGGGGGTGGTCTTCACCCAGAAAACCCTCTTCTGATGGTCCTCTCAGAAGTCCTCTCAGGAGCCCTTCTGATGGGCTCCTATCAGACTTGGAGAACTTGGAGCTGGCATAAGGCAGAGGAGGCACCATGGCTTCTAGTTTCTAAACTGGGAGAAAAGTCAGCCCAGCTTCCAGCCTCCTTCTGCCTCACCCTCTCCTGTCCCCATAGACCCTGCAGTTCCCATTGGCCATTGATCAGGTAGTGAAGTGGGCCTTGGGGGGCTAGATGCCAGGTTCTGGAGGAGAGCCCCAATGGGTGGGTAATGGCCCCTCACCTGCTCCCATCTCTTCTCTAGGTATTGGTGAGGGAGTAAAACCTCAGAAATCAGGTAAACCCTTTCTCTACCCCAACTGTGATACTGTGATTTACAATAAGAAATGTATATTTGGTCTTCCTCCCATTCCTGGCACAAAGATGGCTTCTAAAAGCCTTGGAATTTCCTAAGTGCTCAGAGCAGTTAAGGTTCTTTTGTTGTGTTAATGAGGTGACTTTTGGAAAGCCCCTAAGTCACCTAAAGGTAGGAGCTAGTTGCCAGGGAAACCCACGTTGTGATTGGAGGGTTGCAGCCTCTGGTGATGCTGGAGATAGAGTTTGATTGCTAGGGGCCAATGACTTAATTTATCTTGTTTGTGTGATGAAATCTCCATGAACATGGAAAGGACAGGGTTGGAAGGTGCAGGAAGAGTGGTGGGCTAAGAGCATGGAAGCTCCAAAGGGCTTCCCATATACCTTGTTCATGTGGCTGTTTCTGAGTTGCATCCTTTAATTATAATAGACCTGTGATCTAGTAAGTGAACTGTTCTCAGTTCTGGAAGCCACTCTAAAAAACTAATTGAACCCAAAGAGGAAGCCATGGGAAACTCTGATTTATATAAATGGCTGGTCAGAAGCACAGGTGACAACCTGGACAGGCAACTGGTACCTGAAGTGGGAGGATGGCAGTGTTGTGGGACTGAGCCCTTAACCTGCGGGATCTGATGCTGTCACCAGGGAGATAGTTTCAGAATTGAATTAGATTGTAGGGCACGCAGCTGGTATCTGAAAATTGCTTGATGGTGTTGGAAAACCCCCAGAAATGAAATTGGTGTCAGAATTGGACCTCTCACTCCTCTATACCCCTAGAAACTTTTGTACACTCTCCATACCTTTCCACCTCACAATCACCAGCCTGTCTGTCCAGCTGGCAGGAATGGGCTGGGAGCTAGTGGAGGGGTCCAGCCAGATGAGGGAGGCAGGGCAGGTATGGAGTTCAGGAAGGTGTGGAGGAGGGGAACAGATGGCACAGAGCCCCATGGGGCAAAGAGTTGGGTCCTGACAAAGAGAAGGGGCAGAGTGGAGTCCACCTGTCACTCAGCCTCCATTTGTCTCTTCCCGGGACTAGGAGGGGGCATGAGCCCTCCAAAGCCAGGTGAGCCCATCTCTGCCTGTCTCCTACCTCCACCTGAAGTCTTCCCAACCCCAGCCCCAACTCTCATCCCTGTTCTCCCTCCCAGGATACACACCAGGAAATGGACTCCCACCGGGTGGGTATAATGAGGGTCTCAATATCTGGGAGAGAGGGCTTACTCTTTGGAAGGAGCTGTTCCCTTCCAGAACTGTCTCTATGTTTCTCCTACAGGTTTGGAAGGGGGTGTGAAACCTCAGAAGCCAGGCAAGTGAGAGAATCCCTTACATCTGTTCTGTACATTCTCTTGCCTCTCCATCCAGGACCACTCCCACCCCCCTAAAATATGACCTCTCACATCCCTGCTCTTTCTATCCAGGATATGGCAATGGAAATGGGCTGGGGGCCCAGCCAGGTGAGGCCCCAGGGGCTGAGGGGTGGGCACAAGGGAGGTGGGAGGGCTGTTGCTAGAAGGCTGTGGGGATGGGTGTGCAAATAGCAGGAACCATGTCAGGTGGCTAGGTCACCTGGTCCTCAGAGAAGGTTGTGACACACAGAGACTGGACTTTCCGACTTGGCCAGTATTCCCCCCTTGGAAGCACTGTCTGCCCTAGAAACTACTGCAGGCTGGTGGATTGGCCAGGCCAAGGCCAGGAAGACAGCTGGGGTAGGAGCTAGTCTGGGCTCACTGCCCTCTCATTCTCCAATCTAGGTCCCTGCAATGGGAAGTTCCCTCCATTGCTCCTTCCCAGGCTTCCCACACCAGGAGGCCCTTCTGATAAAGCAGGTGGCTGGGGCCTGAAATCCCAGCCCCCTCCTCCAGTGCAGAACGGCAGATTCCCAGGTCAGTGTGGAACATGGGGCAAAGGCCCGGTGTGCCTGGTCCCAGGAGGGGCTGGGTCTGGCTGGGCTGCTCAGAAGCCCCCATGCTCATTCTTCAGTTGAGAGAGGCTTGTTGTGAGCCAGCTGAAGAAAAGCCTGAACTCTGGTCCTGAACCCCATGTGACCCCCAATATGATAGTTCCCCCAATCCCCTGCCCCCATGCCAGGAAGGCTGTGGCAGTCCCAACCTGCCTGGCCCTAGGTTCACTCCTGTCTCCTGGCTTTCTTCCTAGCACCAACTCCAGCCATCCAGTGGGGACTGAAACCTCAGAAAGCAGGTATGAATCTATCCGCCTCTGTCTACACACCAGATCAGGGTCACTCACCCATCACCCTTATTCCCAGGCTTCCTCAATTGTTCAGGCCTTGAAGGTTCCTCCTGACTCTACCCTCCCTCCCTCTTGCTGCTTTCTAAACTCATTCTTCTGATTCCTTTCCCTGTGGATAGGGAGAATCCGTTCTTCCTCCTCAGAGTCCCTAAGACTCATACTTGAGAAAGTTTGGGTCCCCCTCCAGCTGATCTCTGTTCTCCTCACAGGGTACCAGCCTTCAAATGGCTATGGACCAGGAGCAGAACTAGGTGAGGAGGCCCTTTGTCTAAATTCTTCTTCCCATCCCACATTCCCCATTGTAGCTATTTCTGATCCCCCCAACCCCCAATCTCTGACCCCTGTTTCCTCTACCCCAGGCTTTGGCGATGGTCTCAAACCTCAGAAAGCTGGTGAGCCCCCAGGGCCCTCAGCTTGGGCATGAGCTAGTACTTCCCTCACAGCAAGCCCTCCTGTTGCTGTCTTTGTCATGTCTGTCTGTCTCTGTCCTTATTCACCCAGCGAATATTTGCCATGCACTGAGCTATAATGATGGCCGTTACCTTAGGTGAGGGTAAAGGGACAGACTGAGGCCAGGTGGAAAAGGAGGACACTGAGAGAAATCAGCGGAGACTTCTAGAAGGTTGTGCAAAGTTAGCTTGTTGAGGGTGGGGGGATGTGAAGGCCCTCTTGAGATGACCTCTGAGTCAGTCTGTCTACCTCTCTATGAGCTGGCCACCCTGGCTTCCCCAGTGCTATTCACCACTCCTTACTCCAGCCCCTCTCCATTCTCTCTCTGCAGGTTTTAGTTACGGCAATGGTGGTCTGGGAGCTGGAGTTTTCCCAGAGGTCCTCCTGCAGCCAGGTGCCTGGGGTTGGGGTTAGGGAGGGTTGAGGGGCTTTAGGCTCAGAGGCAGCTCATGCCTGACCTATTTCCTCCTCCAGGGTTCCCTGGGGCCAACGGCTTTAGGAATGGTGAGTTGGACCCTGGGAACATAGTGTAGGGGGCGAGGGGAAGGGACATCCAAGGGCTGGCTAGTAATGAATCATATGGACGTCTTGCAGGGTATGGCGAGGAAGCCCTGGTATACCCCAAAGCTGCAGCTTCAGCCTCTGAAGGAAATGGTAAGATATGAGAGTTCAGGGAGCAGAGTGAATCCTGGCAAAGGCTGTTGGGACCAGTCCAAGCAGGGTGGTGCTCTGAGGCCCTGAGAGGACTGGGGGCATCCTGGATGTCCAGGTCTGGTGGGAAGGGATTCCCATGCTAGCTCTTCTCCTGCAGGTCAGACTAAGGCTCTGTGGGCCTCTCTTTGGCCCTTTCTCTATTCCTGGGGGACCACCTCGAAGCCTGATATGGGGCCAGAAGCACATATACAGGGGTTGCAAGCCAACCAATTAATGGGGGATGTGGTAGAACAATGTGGGGGGGGGGTTGTTGAGGGGTAGCTTTAGGGGGCTGAGTCCTGGGCCCAGGACCACCCCACAGTCCTGAAGAAATGGAAGGAACATTCATGGTGGAGGGAGTATGAGGAGGACAGGAATGGATGGGACTAGAGAGGGACAGGTAGGCAGGGGGCCCTGAGCGTGAGCTTGGAAACTGGACTAAGATGGGAAGGTGACAGATTAGAACAAGGGTTATTGGGGTCTCAGTGCTCCCACTTTCCATCCTTTCCCCCAGGGCCCTATGGGCAGCTGAGGCCAGAGCTGGGCCCTAGGCCCTTCAGTGAGTAAGGGTCTCTCAAGGCCTACGGTTAAGCTGGGGGGCAGGAGAGCAGAAGCACTCAGAAGTTCTGTGACCTGGTTCCCCTGGCTTATCTGTCTGTACCTTAGGGGACCCTGAAGTGAAAAGAGGCAGCAGTGGCCTCCTGGAAAATAGCTATGGAGATGAGAGAGCACAGCAGCCCTGTCCCCTACTCTCCCACTGCCACCATTGCCACCCCTTCAGGCTGAAATTGGGGATGCTCCCAGTCCTTAGGAGGAATGGCAGGCTCTCAGATCACATGTAGGTTTCTGCTGAGTGACTGATCTCAGACCAGAGAAGAGGACTCAGTTTCCCCTAGGAGGTGAGGATGAGGTGCCTCAGCAGGTCCCTGCTCTGCCTCTTCACAGGCCATTGTCCTCTTGGGAAATGCTGAGCACCTGAGCTGGTCCACTGCCCATCCTGAGAACCTTTGTACCAGAGCATTGTCTGCTTGGCAAGGACAGCCAGACCCTTGGGCTTGGTCTCTGGCCTGGGGTCTTCTGCAGGCTAAAAGTATTAATAAAAGCGATATGCTTCTCTGTTTGCCTCTGTGTGCTTTGGCTGGAATTTGGGGGGTGGGTGCTGGCTGCCTGGGGTTAGGGCTGCCTGGGCCTAGAGCTGCCACCTGCACCTCATTCATTCATTCTTTCATTCATTCAACAAACAGTGTGGCTGTGTGGCAGGGGCTTTCCTCTGATGGGAGAGGCCATGAGACCAGAACTGATTCAGGCCTGTCCTTGGAGAGGGGGCATCACTTGTTAACAATCTAATGAGGGAGTACATCCAAGTTTGGGGACTTGTGCATTACTTGTGTATTGATTTATAACCAATTCATTAGGTATTAAGCAAAAATCTTATTTTACTTAAGCCTTTACATTTGCTTCTGGATATTATTGTACTGATTAATCTTATAATTTGGATGTAAAACTCACTTTCACATTCTATATTTTTTATTATTTTTTTAAATAAAAATTTTTTAAAGATTTTATTATTTCCAGAGAGAGAGAAAGGGAGAGAGGCAGAGAGGGAGAGAAACATCACTATGTTTGCCTTTCACCTGCGTCCAGCCACAGACCTGGTTGGAGACCTGGCTTGCAATCCGGTTATGTGCCCTGGCTGGGGAATCGAACCAGCAACCTTTGGGCTCACAGGCCAGCACCTTATCTACTGTGCTACCAGCCAGGGCTCACATTCTTTAATTAATGCGCAATTAGATTATAAATTTGACAGACTGATGCCCTCCCCCTAATATTTTCATTCCTTACAAGCCTGATTAATATAATTCCCTTAGGCATTTCAAACAATTAGACACATAATCTACTTGATCTCTTAACAGAGGGTTGGGGGAAATCCATCCAGTAACATTTTCCTAAGTACTCCTGGAAATGAATAAATCAGACATTTGATATTTTAGATTACTGAATGTTTCAAACATTTTAAAAAGCCAGTTACTAATCCACTATCAGTATCAGTGCTACCGGATCACTTTATTTCCTCATCTCATGATTAAAAATTTACTCACCCAGGAATGCGGACGCAAATTACTTTCCTAATTTGGGTCTGGAATGGAGGTTGCACAATTGGGGATTAACCCGCTTTTCCGGACTTTGACCCAGAGCCTGGCCAGTCCCAGGATCAGTCTCTAAGAGCCTTTGTGTTCTGAGTCCAAACCCACAACTCTTGCAACCAGGTGAAATACTGTTTTTTAAAGGTTTTATTTATTTATTAAGATTTTATTTATTATTTTTAGAGAGAGGGGAAGGGAGAGAGGCAGAGAGGGAGAGAGACATCAATGTGTGGTTGCCTTTCACCTGCCTCTAGCTACAGACCTGGCTGGAGACCTGGCTTGCAACCTGGTTATGTGCCCTGGCTGGGTGGGAATTGAACCAATGACCTTTGGGTTCTGAGGCTGGTGCCTTATCCATTGTGCCATCAGCCAGGGTATTTGTTTATTTTTAGAGAGAGGGGAAGGGGGAGAGAAACATCAGTATGTGGTTGCTTCCTGTACCCCTATTCAGGGACTTGGCCCACAACCCAGGCCTGTGCCCTGACTAGGAATTGAACTGGCAATCTTTTGTTTCCAAGGTCGGCACTCAGTCCACTAAACCATGCCATCCAGTGCTGAAGTAATTTTTTTTTTTTTAGATGCTCACCAGAAGACACTCTTTTTTGTTGTTGTTGTTTTTAGAAAGAGAGGAAGGGGAGAAAAAAAAAAAAACAACAAAAAAAACATCAATACAAGAGAGAAGCATCTACTGGTAGCTTCCCATAAGTGTAAATGCCCAGACTGGGATCTTATATACCTGGATGAGGTTTCAAATCCAAAACCCAGAAAGGATTAGAAGCCAACATTTGGGCACCAGGGCCATCAAGCTGACTGTCTTGGTGAGAGCGGAGGATGATATACCTTCCTAACACACCTAAAAAGATTCTAATGTTATAATAAAGGTTTCTATATTCCAATTTTAAATAGATTGACTATTCCTTTAAAAAAAATGATTCTACCCATCTGTCATTTACAGCTTTTTTTTTTTTTTTTTAAGATTTTATTTATTATTTTTAGAGAGAGGGGAAGGGGGAGGGGCAGAGAGGGAGAGAGACATCAATGTATGGTTGCCTTTCATCTGCCTACATCTACGGACCTGGCTGGAGACCTGGCTTGCAACCTGGTTATGTTGCCCTGGTTGGGAATCAAACCAGCAACCTTTGGGTTCGTAGGCCAGCACCTTATCCACTGCCACCACCCAGGGCCTTTTTTTTTTTTTTTTTTTTTTTTTAAGATTTTATTCATTACTTTTAGAGAAAGGGGCAGGAAGGGAGGCAAAGAGGGGGAGAAACATGAATGTATGGTTGCCTTTCACCTGCCTCCAGCCACGGATCTGGCTGGAGACCTGCCTTGCAACCTACTTATGTGCCCCGATGGGAATAGAACCAGCGACCTTTGGATAGGCCGGTGCCTATCCACTGAGCCACAGCCACCAGGGCCTACAACTATTCCTGGCATCGTTAACATATGCTACACCTTGAGCTTTGCTTTTGAATTAATATCGTTTTATCTTTTCTATAAGATAACTGAATGGCAGTCTGCGTGGATCTTGACCCATAATGCAGGCACTTCAGTCAGGAATTACTAAGGGCAAAACCAAAAAGGGGAAAGCCACACACAATCTCATTATTGGCCGCTGCCAAAAGGAGGAGAGCCACCCACGCTCATTAATGGCCGCTGGAGCCGGGAGAGCGGAGTACCCGAAGGGGTTGCAAGAGGCTCAGTGAATCCTTAGGCTAGGTGGGGTCACCCACCTTGCTTACCCCGCACTTAAGTTTCAAGGATAATTTACAGTGGAGGCTGTGGCCCGAGGGACACAGTGATTGGCTGGGCCCGAAGATAAAAAAGCGCTCTTGCCTCTGATTGGCTTCCAGGGGTAGCTCGCGCCAGCTAGCGCGGGAGACTCGTAAACCATCAGCTTACTTGCTTTTGATTGGCTGGAATGTCGAGAGGCGCAGCTGCGATTGGCCCCGCTGTTCTACCTACGCCTCCACCTGGAGGGATGCCGCCGCGACTGACCGCGCTAACTGAACTTCGGCGCAGCTGCCACGGCAGTGAAGGTGACAAGTATAACGGCCAAGCTGGCAGCAAGGCTCCCCCGCTCCCGGTCGCACCCGCGGTTCGTCCGCGACCGCGACCGCGCCCACTCGCGGCTGGGTCGGGGCCGTGCATCGCTGTCGCTGGCCGGGCCGCCCGCACCGACCCTGCCGCACCCGCCGCTACCCGGCCTGCCTCCTGGTCTGAGACCCGAGCAGCCTCAATCTTCGGCGCTCGCCCTGGCCGAGCTGCCTCCGTTGCCTGCGCTCCCATTGCGGCCTGAGCCGCTGGCACCCTGGGGCCCCGGCGCCTACCTGGCACTGCCCGAGTTACCGCCCGAGGTTTGCGCGCCCGCGCCGCCCGCCGCGGCTCTTGCTTTGCAGGACCTGCCGCGCTTGCCTGCGCCCTCGCCGCCACCAGCGCACCTACCGCTGCCGCCACTGCCGGAAACCGCGATCGCCGCCACCCCCGGGCCTGTGGGCTCTCGCGGCCGCCCGCCGCTCATAGCAGAGCTGCCCCCGCAACCGCTGCCGCCTTTGCCTGCACGGCCCTCGTCCTTCAGCCTATTGGCGCCGCCTGAGCCCTGCGACCCCTGGGCACTGCCTCCTTTCTCACCTCCCTTGCCGCCGAGGCTGCCACCACCTCAATTCTTCCTATTGCCGCCCTGTTGACAGCTCGCCCTCCTGCGGACGAGTGGGTGGGTAGTCAGCCCACCCTGGACACCGGGCTGTGCTCCTCGCCGCCTTCCCCACGGCAGATTTAGAAGGTGTGGGTCAGAGCCCGGCCTGGGGAAGAGGGGGTTGCCAGGTTTAGGGGAGAAAGCAATAAGTCTGAAAATAAATTCATTTGTTCCATTTTCTCCTGCTGCCCTACAGCAAGCCTCTTGTCTGGTTATTTGAGAAGGTAACTCATCCCCTCTGCTGATAAACTGCCTGGTGATCAGGGCGGGTGGGGTTCCAGGGCCCACAGCACGTGGCATGAGGAAGTGAAAACAAAAGTTTAAAGTATTTTAACTAAGGTACCAGAAATACTTCATTTTTTCTTTTTCCTGCAAAAAGCTTTATTCTCATTTGGTCCAATGCATGGGAGAGGGCTCTAGGGTGGTTAAAAGGATGAATGCCTAGTGATTTCAAGGAGAGGCTAGGCAAAAACAAGATACTAAAGGAATGCAGAGGGGCCCCTCCAAGGCCTCTAGGCTCCAAAGGCTCCTAGGTGCTTGAGAGTGAGCTGAAGAGACCCTCTCCCAGCCCAGCTTGGGGGCTGGCCAACTTGCATTTTGTCAGGTGATGACACATCATCTTGATGGGTTTCACCTTCTCATCCGAAAAGTGGTTCTCCAAAAAGTCACAAAGATGACAGTCCATGCAGGCAGAACCCAAGGTGTGCAGATCCAGAAGGGCCTGGTTCAGTTCCTTCTCCATGACCATGGCATCTTGAGTTTTATCCCACTTATCTTGGGAAGGCTCCAGCATGTCCTGGAAGAGTGCTCAGGCCACTGTGCTGATTTTGTATCTTTAATAGGTACTTAGCGTACATGAGCTTCCAGGAGCTTCTCTGCCAACTCTTGAAAGAAGTGGCCACACCCTCTAGAGCCACATCTTTGAGGTCAAAATAGAAGCTCAGAGACAGCTGGCCTTCAGATGCAGGTTCAAGCGGTTCACAGCAATCTCCACCTGAGTGGAATAATTCTGATAAATTTGGGAGTTCATGTCTATTTGGCAATAAGTTAAGGTAAAAACAAACAAACAAAAAACGTGTTTAGCTGTTCCAGGAAGCTGAGGGTGGCTGAGGTGGTTCTGGAGGGAATGTGGCCAGGTAGCTCAGTTGGTTAGAGCATCATCCCGATATGCTAAGGTGGTGGGTTTGAGCCACTGTCAGGACACAATTAACCAATGAATACCTAAATAAGTGGAACAACAAATTGGTGTTCCTCTCTCCTTCTCTCTCTAAAATCAGGTTTTTTAAAAGGCTTGGGACTCCCAGCCAGGGCAACATAATCAGGTTGCCAAGCCAGGTCTCCAGCCACGTCTGCAGCTGGAGGCAGGTGAAAGGTAACCATACATTGATGTCTCTCTTCCTCTCTGCCTCTATCCCTTCCCTTCTCTCTAAAATAATAGATAAAACCTTAAAAATAAATAAGCTTGGAAACCCTGGCTGGTAGCACAGTGGATAAGGCTCCGGCTTGCAAACCCAAAGGTCGCTGGTTATATTCCCCAGCCAGGGCACAGAACCAGGTTGCAAGCCAGGTCTCCAGCCAGGTCCATAGCTGGAGGCAGGTGAAAGGAAACCATACATTGATGTTTTTCTCCTTTTATTCCTCTCTCCCTGCCCTTCTTTCTGAAAATAATGAATAACATCTTAAAAATATATAAAAAAACGCTTGGAGGAAAATAATAACCATGAAGGGTGGTTGGAGGCTGGAAGAAGGGGAATCCCTGGGTGTGTCATCCAAACACTATGAAGCAAGAGACAAATCCAGGGGACCACCAAGGGCATTGCCTCATTTTCTCTTAATAAACAAAGGGTTTGGGTGCCATCGCTGAGGCTCTCCTCCACTTCAATTTGTATGGCTTCTTAGAAACTTGATCTTGCATTCTAAGCTTAAGTCATACTTTCAACTGAAACAGATTCAGGGGTCCTAAGAGACTGGGCATCCTGGGCACAGTATTGAACAATCAATACAGGGCCCTGCAGCAAGGGCTGTGAAGTCATCCCCACAGGATAGGAAAGCTCTCACAGTGAGTCATGAGAGGAAGTCCCTGTTCTTTCACCATCTTCACCTGCCCTCCCAGTTTCTCCCTAGTACACTACAACTCAGAATAAAGTTCTCTTTGTTAGTCAGGTGACCTGGGCTCAGGTAACCAGGCAGAGAAGCCTTACCTCAATAGGCTCTTCTGTAGCAGCACAGGAGCAGTATCAGGAAGCCAACTTGACCTTGGGGGACCTCTGAGGTTCTGGGACCTACAGCCAGAAAGGCAGTGTATGAGTTTCCTGTGACTGCTGCAGCAAAGCACCATATGCTGGGTGGCTTAAAGGAACAAATTTATTCTTTCCTAGCTCTGGAAGACCAGAAGTCCCAAATCAAGGTATCACAGGGCTGTCCCTACCAAGGCTCTAGGGGAGGATCCTTCCTTGCCTTATCCAGCTTCTTGTGGCTCCTGATATTCCTTGGCTTGTAGCCAAATCACTCATCTCCATCTTCATCTTCACATGACCTTCTCTTGTGTTCGTGTCTCAAATCTCCCTCTGTTTTATTTTCTGATGACACCTGTTATGGGATATAGGGCCCACCCTAAATCCACAATGACCTCATCTTGAGATTTTTAACCACATTACATCTGCAAAGATTGTAGGTTCAATCCCCGATTGGGGCGTGTATGGAAGACAACCAATCAATGCCTCTCTCTCTCTCTCCCTTTCACTCTCTCTCTCAAATCAATAAACTTTCTTTTTAAGGACAACATTGAGGGAGCAACCCCATCCTCAAAACTCTACCTAGGTAACTACTGCTAGTTGAAAGCTGACAATAAAGTTAATTGTTACCCAGTCAAAGAAGTCTGCCTAGGTTTACAAGTGATAGTGCCATTATGCCCTTGACAAAATAGCTTGTGATTCCCAAGGTGTATGGGGGGCTGGCAGCCTGGGTAAATAAATGCCTCTGGTGACTGGACATAAGCAGGACAGACTTCTCTCTCATTTTATAGCTAGGAGGCACCTGAGATTAGGGAAGCTGTGACTTGCCCAGTGAGACCCTGGGGTGGGGTTGGCACCAGGTCTGACCTGCTATAGATGCTCTCTGTATCAGGAACACAGACATGGTGAAAGTGAGCCAGGGTGGAGTGTGGTTTCTGTGGAATCAGATTCGGATGTAGCTGTCTGCAGACTCCCACCACAGGGAGCCTCTAGAGGTGGCAGGAAGAGGGGGATAGCTGGGGTGGGATGCAGGTGGGGTGGCACATGTGAGGCTTAGCCATTGGATTGCTCTGCTGTGCTGCCTTCAGAGAACAGCACTGGGAGGCCCAACTTACCCAGCCTCCCACCCCCATCCCATCCCAAGGAATTGGCTATGGTGTTGGCTTTGAAGTCAGTGTCTGGGGTGGCATCAGGTTTGTCCTGTTTCACGCATGTAAACTTAGGCCACATTTCCTTAGTGTGTTTCCATATCTGTAAAACGGGGGTGTAAAACCAGTGAGAATTCTTACGGGACCTCAAGTTTGATCTACACATTTTGGTTCAGGAACCTGGACCAGCTTTTCTACCTGTAACATTGGGCCTCAGGCACCTCCCCAGTAGGTGATGCCCTTGCCAAATCCACTTCCAGACCCACTCCCTGAAGGGGCTGGTGGGGGACAAGGCCAACACCTGTCTGGGTTTCCTCCCTTGGTAGCTTGGTGAGAATGTTCTATCCCACCCCTTTCCTGGGCAGAGGCAGGTGGGTGTAAGGATTGGAAAGGATTTGTTAAAATGCCCTTGAGGTGCTAACCCCAGTGGGGGTCCTGATTCTCCATATTAATGGCATTCCAGGCCC
The DNA here is from genome assembly GCA_004026585.1 of Noctilio leporinus. Classification (NCBI taxonomy): domain Eukaryota; kingdom Metazoa; phylum Chordata; class Mammalia; order Chiroptera; family Noctilionidae; genus Noctilio; species Noctilio leporinus. The sequence continues at coordinate 115,798 of PVIW01004341.1, forward strand.
AACACAGTCCCTGCTTCAGGTCCCAACTGTAACCCTTCGGTTTCCAGATCCAATTGAATCCAGGTGTACCAGGGGAACTCAGAGAGGGCTTGAGGCCTCCTGGTCTCCTTCTAAGTAGAATTCACAAGAATTCTAAGTGAATTCTTGCCCTGGCTGATGTGGTTCAGTGGACTGAGTGCCAACCTGCGAACCAAAAGGTTGCGGGTTTGAGTCCCAGTCAGGCCAAGTTCTCAGTTGGGAGCATGTGAGAGGCAACGACATATTGATGTTTCTCTCCCTCTTTCTCCCTCTTTTCCCCTCGATCTAAAATAAATACATCGAGCCCTGGCTGGTGTGGCTCAGGTGGTTGGCATCAGCCTGTGAACCCAAGTGTCGCTGGTTCAATTCTCAGTTAGGGCATGTAACCAGGTCTTCAGCCAGGTCTCCAGCCAGGTCTGTAGCTGGAGGCAGGTGAAAGGCAACCATACATGGATGTCTCCCTCCCTCTCTCCCTTCCCCTCTCTCTAAAAATAATAAATTAAATATTAAGTAAATAAATAAAAATAATAATGAATACAATCTTTAAAAAAATAAGTAAATGTTAAAAAAAAAAAAAGTGCATTCTTGCCTAGGTGCCCTGGGAATCTGTCATCTGCTGAACCCCTTCCCCTGCCACCTCACCCTCAGTGGGCAGCTCCTCCCCTTCAAGCCACTCCTAGTTTTCCAACAAGTTTCCCCACCTTTACTCTCCCTCTAGGCAGGCACCTTATCAAAGAAGGGGAAGAGTGACAGGTGGGAGGACCTGAAGCCACCTGGCCTGGACATCCTGGAGGGACCTCTAGCAAGGAGGAATTGGTCCTGGAGGTAGGGGAGGGGGATAAATGGGAGTGTGTCTTCATCCTTTGGGCACCTATCTCCCATGTGGCTGGCCAGCCCTTAGCAGTGCTTGACTGTAGAGATTTTGGGCCACGGGACTGAGTTCTAAAAATAAAATTAGGTTCCTCTTGTGGGCACTGGGATTACCTGGTGTGTGTAGCACCAGGCCCTGTGACAACAACTTTAGGGGCTCAGAGCTGCAGCGCCACCTGTGAAACTAGCAGGCCTAGAATTAAGGCCCAACTGCAGGCCAAGTAACTGTCCTAGTTTCCTCAGAACCCAGGACTCAGGACACAGGATGGACTCAGTCCTCAAACCAGAATGTCCCAGGCAGATTGGTCACCTTATGGCCAAGGCAGGAGGCAGAATGCTTTAGTCCTGGGGCCCAAAAAAGGCCCTGTTCTGGGGCTGCTCAGGATGGGAGACCTTGTGGGCAGGTCAGTGGGCCCTTCCAGAGACCTGGGTTTGCTGAGTATACCTGACACCTACCCAAACCTGTGGAGCTGGATTCCTGGCGGCTCTGCAGACCATAGAGGGAGCCCACTAGAGACTTGCTTCTTTTTGCCCTTCTTAGCCATTCTCTCTCCCCAAACAATGTGAGGCCTCCAGAGCTTGAGGAGCTGGACAAACCCACCCCAAGAATCTCTATGCCCATTACAGCCTGCTGTCACCAGCATGCCCCTCACAATCCTCAGGTGTCCAGGGGCCACCAGGTCAGTCCTTCATACTGGACAGCACTGCCCTGTTGCCTTGTGGGGAGGCACCAGGTGTAGAAGAAGCCCCAAACACAGGAGCCCACTTACAGACCCACAGATAAGCTCTGGCCTCAGTCTCCCCATTTTAGGAGGAGGAGTTCTCAAGCTATTTTGGGGTCAACCACCCCTTTGCAAATCTGCTGAAAATATAAACCTACCTGACAACAACATCCTAAAACGCATTCCTAGAGTAATGCACCAACCTGAAGTTAGAATCATTTATAAATAAAGCCCCATTATGGTAGGTGAGGAAGCACCTAGCACCCTCTCCTCACCCAGGGTTGTAGAGTGGTGCAGTGACCAGGTGTGTGTATGCGTCTTCCCAGCCCCCTGGGCACCTGTTGAGGAACACCTCCTCCCAGGGCAATCAGGCCTCTTGTCTTCCTCAGGAGTCAAGGAGATGAGAGGCTCTCCCAGGGGAGGGCTGCTTTTGAGAGTTCTTCCAATCACCCTGGAAAGTGGAATTTTCATCAGCTCTCTCTCTCCCTTTTCATACAATAATTCTCCGTTCTTAGCACCCAGGGAGGGGCTTGAGGAAGTTCATGACCCCTCCCCTAAAACGAGGGGCTCATGTTCGTTGGGTCTCATGAGATTTCTCAAAGAAATCCAAGGAGGTTAAGGAATTTGACCTTTTATTATCTGTCCCAGGTGAAGGGGTCAGGATTTCAACCATGGTTTGTGTGACTCACAGGCTGCCTCCCACAAGGGGTATCATGGGGCTCTGAGGAGTCTTGAGGTGAGAGTCTTTCCTGAGGACTGTCAGGGAAACCTGAGTCACCTGGGCCTTAGCTACTGTTGTCTCCTCTGCGGTGTCTCATCCAGAGTGGTCACCCTCTCCCCATGGGCAAGAGTAGCTCCTTCCCCTTTCATTCCATGCCCGAGAGTGCTCCTCTCCCAGTTCCACAACAGGCTCTTTATCCCTTGGCCTCTAGAGACGTACTGCAACTCCGCTTGGCCCCCAGTTTCGGTGGAGGGGGTGGAGAGGGCATACCTGAGCTGAGGTATAACTGAGGGGTGGTTTTCTAGGCCGTTGCCTGGACGATGCCACCTGAGCTAGGCGCCAGACACCTGTCGCCTAGGAAACAGTGCGGGCGGGGCCCCTCCCTCGGGAGCCGCTGGGGCCCCTGGGCTGAGACAGGAGACAGATCGAATTCCGGAGAGTCCTAGCAGTGGGGTTTGGGCGGGTGGGGGTGCGGGACACTGGGAAAGCTGGGCTAGGTTTGCATCATCAAGGAATGAATGAGGCGGCGGGGGTGGGGTGGAGGAGGCTCAGGAAGGGGGTTGAGAACCCCAATCCCTCTACTTCTCTGTCCAGAGCCAGTTACATTTCTTCTCCCAAACTGATCCTCAGTTTCACCATTCCTTTGTTCCTGTGTTCCCACAGGCACGATGTTCTTCTTTCCTCCCCTGTTTCTTCCTGGGCAGGGTATACCCTCCCCTCCCAGCCCCGCCTCCTCCCCATAGCACTAGCCTCCCCAGCCTTGGCCTGGCTGCTCCTCCCCTGCTTTAAAAGCCTCATGCCTGCTGCCAGGAGCCAGCAGTCCCCAGGTGGCATCCGTCAAGGATGTCCTGCTCAGCGTGAACCTGCTCCAGCCTGAGGGGACCTGTGGAGGCTCTTCGAAGCCTGAAGGTGGGTTGGAGGGTAGGTTCTGTATAGCTGGTCAGACAGGCAGTGGTTGGGACGTGACTGTAGGGTGGCAAGAGAAGTAGCCACGGGGCAACTGATGGGCATCGGGCATCGCGAGGGGATACCAGCCACTCAGCTGAACAGGACTGTGAGATTTCGTGTTTGTTGGGAACAGAGACACACTTGTGAGGGGAACGGAGTGAGGACGTGACTTGCAAGAAGCCCACAAATGTGAGAACTGTCCTGGCCTGAGGACACTGACTGTCCATTCCTGGCTGGCACTGTGACCCTTACTTGGCAGCATCTGATCCCCTCCACAGCTAACCAGGCCACCAAGGATCGAGAAGACCTGAGGGAGGCAGATGGCTTCAGCTGGCTTAGAACTCCTGGGCATGACCCTGGCCGTGCTGGGTTGGCTGGGGACCCTGGTGTCCTGCACTCTGCCCCTGTGGAAGGTGACCGCATTCATCGGTAACAGCATCGTGGTGGCCCAAGTGGTATGGGAGGGACTGTGGATGTCCTGTGTGGTGCAGAGCACTGGCCAGATGCAGTGCAAGGTGTACGACTCAATGCTGGCGCTGCCCCAGGACCTGCAGGCTGCCCGAGCCCTCTGTGTTGTCGCCCTCCTGTTGGCCCTGCTTGGCCTGCTGGTGGCCATTACTGGTGCCCAGTGCACCACCTGTGTGGAGGATGAAGGTGCCAAAGCCCGAATTGTGCTCACCGCAGGGGTCATCCTCCTTCTCTCAGGCATCCTGGTTCTCATCCCTGTATGCTGGACAGCCCACGCCATCATCCAGGACTTCTACAACCCCCTGGTAGCTGAAGCTCTGAAGCGGGAGCTGGGGGCATCTCTTTACCTGGGTTGGGCAGCAGCAGCCCTGCTTATGCTGGGCGGGGGCCTCCTCTGCTGCACCTGCCCCCCGCCCCAGATGGACCGGCCACGAGGACCCAGGCTGGGCTACTCCATCCCCTCCCGCTCAGGCACCTCTGGTGTGGACAAGAGGGACTACGTGTGAGGTGAAGAATGTCTCCAGAAGCCTGCCGCTCAGCCTTGACTTTGCCCTGGATACCTTTTACTGTCAACTCGATCTGGGCGAAACTCACCTTTCAGGAGCTGCAGCCAGGCCTGGCTAAACCCATACCCTCTTCAATGTGGTCCCTATCTCCTGGCTTGCCTGACTCAAAAACCACTTGCTTTCTTCTGCTGTCCAGGTCCTAGGTTGGCCCTCCCCGCCTCCCCTGGAACCTGGGCCTCACCCAAAGGTCAGTAGCTCCCTGGCTCAAATAAGCAGAGGATCATGCTGTCTGCCCTGGAGCTGGTCCCTTCCAGTCTGGTCACCACCTACCTGCATACAGATACACAGGCCAGACCCTCTGGGAGAAGCCAGTCTTCTCCAGGCCAGGAGTCCCAGCCCAATCCCCTGCCCCAACATGAGTTCCCAAAATAAAGAGTATTTGTACCACCGACTGCCTTGATCTTTGGGCAGGGAAGGCCAGGTGGCCTCCCCAAGGCTTTCAGGCCAAGGCCTCCTCCAGGTCCTAGCCTATGGGTAACCTCACTCAGGCCATGCTAGGCAGTGGGGAGCAACAAAGGAGGCCAGTCATTCATATTCGCCTCATCCCAGGCTGGAACTCAACAACTTCCCATCAACACCAATGGCAAGTAACAAAGCAAAAGAAAACACTTTATTCAGTAAAAATTGGGTGAGTGTGGGTATGGCACAGCAGAAGTGTACAGGGCCTAAAGATGAAGGGCCAGGGTCCAACAGCTTGGCTGGGAAGCAACGCCGGGATAAGGATAGAAGAGCCAGAGGTCAGAATCTTTGGTGGTAGGTGGTTTCTGGTAACTTATCACCTGCTCTTCTCAAGGCTACTTGATGCTCAAGAGCCCTAGGTGTTCTGGAGGCCTGACCAGCAAGGTGGGGCTCATCCCTGCAAGCCCAGGGAGCTGCCCCAACAGCAGAACAGCGGCAAGAATTCTTGGGGACAGACCATCAAAGCATCTTGTGGTCACAAAGCACCTGGCCAGCAAGCAGCCTTCACTCAGGGGGCACAGCTCCAGGTCAGACTCCCAGATGGGAATGTCCAAGGTAGAGAAACTCTTTAAGTGTTGTTTCCTTGGTTACATTATCCAAAGATGAGAAACACCAGCAGCAGAGCCCAGGTGGGAGTTTGAGTGTCTTGGTTCAGTATTTATCAGATGGAGTAAAAGAAAAATACCCTCCTCTCCCAATAAAAGCAACCCAGAACCAGTCATGCATTTTTCTGACTCCAGCTCAGGGGATAGGCTCCATTGTCAAGGGAGCCCCCATTCTCCTACCCACATCAGACATAATTCTTGGTGGGGTAGTCGGAGGGCCCCTGAGAGTTGGCACGTGGGGCGGATGCTGAGTATCGGGCCAGGTAATGGCTGGAGCCCCGAGACCCCTCCGAAGGGCAGGTGTAGCACAGCAACCCCCCACCCAGCAACAATAGGCCAGAAGCCGCCCAACCCAGGTAGAGGGAGGCCCCCAGCTCCCACTTTTGGGCCTCTGCCACCAAGGGGTTGTAGAAGTCCTGAATGATGGCATGTGCCGTCCAGCAGATGGGGATGAGGATCAGGACCCCTGAGATGACAAAGATGATTCCAGAGGTAAGCACCAGACGGGCCTTGGAGTCCTTGTCCTCCACGCAGGTGGTACACTTGGCTCCAGCGAGGTAGATCAGCAGGCCCACCAGGGCAATGAGGAGTGTAATGACACAGAGGGCTCGTGCAGCCTGCCAGTCCTGGGGCAGTGCCAGCATGGAGTCGTACACCTTGCACTGCATCTGGCCCGTGCTCTGCACCACACAGGACATCCACAGTCCCTCCCACACCACCTGGGACACCACGATGCTGCTGCCAATGAAGGCAGTCACCTTCCACAGGGGCAGGGCGCAGGATACCAGAGCATTCACCCAGCCAAGCAGTGTTAAGACAATCCCCAGTATTTGCAGACCAGCAGAGGCCATGATGAGGTTGAAGTTCCAAGGAGCTGCACTGAGGAACATAACAGAGTAATGTGAAGACTAGCTGGCCCAGATCCCTCATTCTCAACAAGTGCTAACCCCAAAGCCATGTGCCATGGGCATACAGAATACCAAGAGTATAAACCCTGGAAATTAGGATGTCATGTCCTGTCCCTGAGCCTCATTTTTCATGGGTAAAATAAGCATTACTACTTTACCATTTATTTCTTTTCCCCTAGTTAAATGAGAGGCACTGGCTTACAATAGTGAATAAATAAGCCACCTGGTCTGGCTGTTTTGAGTACAAATGAAAGATAATATAAAGCCCTAAGCAAGTGTTAGTGCCTGGCTTCAGCCACTATGGGTACATTTTACCAAACAGCAAAATTACAAATGGGATGAAGTGACAAAAGCGAAGTCTGTAGGTATTTTCCACAGGGTGCACAGATGGAAGGCTGGCTCTAGCTATTGGGTTTCAATCTCAAAACCACCAACATTAGAGATCCAAGCTTTCTCACACCTCCCAACCCCTCAACCAAACATGGTTCCATACCTTAGGTAGGTGGTTACCAATTTGATCTTAAAGATCTTGTGTTCTGGATGGCTCAACAGTCCCAACTTGGCCTGCCCTATCCTAGCCCAGCCCAGCCCAGCCCATCTCAGACGGGGCAGGCGATGAGGAAAATAAAAGCACTTTCTTCCCTAGGGCTATTGACTTCCTCTCTGGGTCCCACTCTTCTCCCTCCCTTTGGAGCCACAGAACATACCCTCAAGGTCGGGGGCATTTTTCCTGTGTATTTTTGCCCTGAATGCCATCCTCTCAAGATGCAACTTCTCTAAAAAAAGCTAACATCTTTGGGGTCTTTCCAGTGAACCAGTGTAGCTCCTCTACAGCAGCCATCCCAGTTAGTATTGGCGGTCTCCACCAGGGCAGTCTGTTCAGGTTCCTGTTGTGGCTCTCAATTGCCCCAAGGTCCCGCGCACTGCTCCGACCTAAACCAAGCAACAGCCCAGCAGTGTGGCCAGAGGGCAGGTCTCCATTCACTTTTGCATCTGAGCCAGCGTTGAAGGCCTCAGGCGAGATCGGACGGGGTGGGCCAGCCCCAGTCATCCCAGTTTCCTGTCTACCCCTACAGGCGTCTGGCCGAATTCAAGCCAGGGCCACACCAGCCTAGGCACCCTGTACCTCTGGTCTGCCGTTTCCAACACTTAAAGCAAGACTCGGTTTGAGGGTGCTCCTTTCCACTCCTGATTTCTACTCCCCTTCCATCCCGAAAGTGGGTGTCCTCAGTTCCCCACCAGTCTGGGAACCGCACGCTAGGTAAAACTTAATGGCGGCGCCCGCCTAGGGTCTGTTCCCGCAGGTGAGGGGGAGGGGCGCCCGACTCAGAAAGCAGCTCATGTGGGGGAGGGGCGCCCGAGTTTCGGTGCCTTTGTCCCAGGGGAAGAAAGGAGCCTAAGGATCCGATCTGTCCCCTGCAGGGGACTCGCCGACCCGGGGGTGCGCCGCCAGGTTAGTCCAGGTTTTCCATGCTGCCGGCCCCCTGCACCCTGTTCCTTTAGGCATCCATCTCCTACTTCCCAATACACACTGCCACCAGGCTCACCTGAGAAGGAAGGAGTGCACCGAGATTCGGAGGAATCGCGATTGTGAGGATGGGGCGGAGGAGGGATCTTAAAAACGTAGTGACGTCACTGGACCACCGCCTCGGGGAGGGGCAGAGACCCCAGTCCACACCACTCCCCTGCCGGTGAGCTAATCCCATTCTCAGTCCCGGGTTCTCGAGAATTAGTGCCGGTGGGGAATTTAAGCGGCTGGCGTCCCGGCCCGCAGTGGGTCAGGGCGCAGGGTGTGGAGCTAAACGCAATTTGGGTCTTGGCTCCGCCACCTTCCCGAACCTCAGTTTCCTACTTTGCAAAATGGACACAAGCTCGTATTTTATTAGGTAACCGTGTCCTAAGGTAGAAATTAAAGGACACATTATTATTTTTTAATTTTTAAAAATATCAATGTATGGTTGCCTTTCACCTGCCTCCAGCCACGGACCTGGCTGGAGACCTGGCCCGCAACCCGGCCATGTGCCCTGGCTGGGGAATCGAACCAGCGACTTTTGGGTTCGCAGGCCGGCGCCTTATCCACTGCGCTACCAGCCAGGGCCTATTTTTAAATTTTTATTATGTTTATGTTATTATGCTCCTGGGGTCCTTAAGAAAGCTGAAGTTATCTCTGCCTTCGGTGGTTTCGTGTCCGATTCCGCGCGCACCACACACTTCTCGGGCCTGAGCACCGAGAGGACTGCTAAATCAGCGCCGGTGCGAGTTCCCCACCGCTAGCGTACAACTTTCCAGACATTGTAGGCAAAGCTAATGACTGAATTTAGCGGGCCGGGAGGGGCGGGGCGCCAAGGGGCGGGGCGGCGGCGAGCTGCCCGCCCCGGAAGGCGGGGGCGGAGACCAGGCTGATACTGTCTGTCTCTGGGACAAGCAGCGGTCTCAGATGGCAGCAACCGCGGGACGCGCACCATGGCTCGCAGCCTGCTGCGGCTCCTGGTACTGGAGCTCGGGCTTGCTTTGCTGTGCGCCGCGGCCGGGGAGCTATTGTCAGGTACGACGGGCGCCAGGCTGCGGTTGGGTGTGAGGGCGTGGGGGCGTGGGGGTAGGGGACCCCCGGCCCGGGACCAGGGAGCCAGGTCTGGGGGTCTGAAGGAGGGGGCAGAAAAAGCTGGGGTTGCATGGAATGGGGGGTAAGATAGTTTTCAGACACCGCGCTCCCTGGCCAGGGAAGTCCCATTTCGCTCCGAGCTTCATCTTCCGTCCCGGCCTCAGTTTCCCGCCGGTCCAACTCAGACTCGGAAGTGGAGAAAGTTTGAAGGCCGGATGTCTCGTTTAGTGAGGGGGCATGCCACCAGCTTGGTCAATACCGGGTCTGCCCAGTCCCAGTGACTAGAGTCGGGGGCGGTGTCGAGAGGCACGGGGGTCTGTGCCCCCATACCATGTGTGGTGCCCCCTTCCATCCGGTGACTTCAGTGCCCAGCTATGCGGGGGGAGGAGAGACCGGGGTCGGGCCCGATGCCCAGGAATGAGTCACCCGCCGACGGCGGGGTGGGGGTAGTTTATGGGGACCTCAACCCACCCCCACTCCCACCAGCCGCCTGCGCTACGCCCCTCTTCACCCCGAGTTGCCATGTCCCGGTCAGGCCGTGCGGGTCACCTGTGAGGAATGCAGGAGGAGGGCGCCGGTGACTCACGTTATACGATCCGGTCGACCCTGACTTCAGCCCCGAGAATAGCAGCGTCCCACCCCCAGCCTCTGACCCACGGCCCCTTCCTCAGGCACCACTCCCTGCTCTCGTGGCAGCTCTTGGAGCTCGGACCTCGACAAGTGCATGGACTGCGCGTCGTGTACAGCGCGACCGCACAGCGACTTTTGCCTCGGCTGTGAGTGCAGGGCGGGGCCAGAGGCTAGCGGAGCCCAGACTGGGGGAGTTACTGGGGGATTGAGAAGGGCAGGTGACTTCAGATCTGGGCAATTAAATGGGAACCAGAAGTAGGGAAGGGCTCCAATCCGGGTAGGGACCACTTGGGGGAGAGACTTGTGAGTCAGGTCTAGGGGGTGGGACTGGTCTGGAGAGAGCAGAGGTCTGACTTGAGCCTTGCCCCCAGGTGCTGGGGCCCCTTCAGCCTCTTTTGGGCTGCTGTGGCCCATCTTGGGGGGCGCCCTGAGCCTGGCCCTTGTGCTGGGGCTGCTTTCCGGCTTCCTGGTCTGGAGACAGTGCCGCAGAAGAGAAAAGTTTACTAGTAAGTGTGCCCTGGCCCACCCGTACCCCCATCACTCCTCAGTATCTCCCCAGCTATTGACGACCCCTCTTTTTATCTTGCAGCCCCCATCGAAGAGACTGGCGGGGAGGGCTGTCCTGGAGTGGCGTTGATCCAGTGAGGATGAGTGTCCCTGGTCAGCAGGAGGCGGTGCCCACTCTTCACTCACTCATTCATTCATTCATAGCCAGTCCCTCCTTCCCAGACACAACCAGATCGAGGCTGCTCCAATCATAGGGGTGTGCCGGGATGGGGGACAGGTGAATCACTTCTCTGAGGCCTGGATCCAGACATCTGGCTCCAGGACATAAAAGGAGACAGACCCAGGATGGCTCACACCAGATAGCTGACATTAAGAAGTGCAACATTTGCATGAGAGTCCCCTACCCCCATGGTCTGGGGATCAGGCTGAAGTGAGGGACAGACAGAACACCCACTCAGATGTGCTGAACTTTCAGAACTGGGGTCCCAGCCTGGAGGGTTAGGGACCTCTTCCTAACACTAGAGGGCTGGCCCTCTAGGGGGGCTGGCCCTGAGACACTGCACCCCAACTCTCAAAGAGGGGGGAGATATTTATTTTGGGGAGAGTTTGGAGGGAGGGAGAATTTATTAATAAAATAATCTTTAACTTTAAATGGATTGGAGAGTGGCATGATTTCCCAGTTTGACTTCCCAGAGCTGGAGGGAGGAGTGAGTCAGCCGCGGGGGCGGGGGTGAGGCTCTGACTCACACATTCTCAATGTCTGAGCCCAGTCTGCCAGGACCTGGGCAGGCCCTGACCGTTTTCCAGGGAAGATTTTGAGGAGAAACCCTGGCATCTAGTGCCCCAACCCTGCCCTCTCTTCCCAAAGGCCCCAGGTTCCAGACTGAAGCCATCATCTGCTCAGCAATCTTTATTCAATTCTTCTGGTGGGTAGGGGAGTAATGTCTCCCTTTTCATGTGGCTGTCCTTCCTGTTCCTCCTTCCCTGTCCTCTTTTGGGGAAAGGTCTTGATGCCCAAAGGCCTGGTCTGGAGGAAAAGCAGGGCAGCTGGTCTTTTCATGGGGTGTTGGTCTCCACTGTTGTCCGGGAGAGGGTGAGCAGGTACATTGCTTGCCAGCACTCAGAGCTCCATTATTTCCCCAGCTGGGGTTACAGGGTAGTGGGAGGCAGGAGTGTCCCCCAGCCTCAGCAGCCTCAGGGCCTCAGGGATCAGGTTTCCAGGGTAACGCCAAAGAAGTAGTTCAGAGCAAGGGCTCCTGGAAGAGGAAATGACAGGGCACAGGGCTGAAGCTGGCCTGGCAGAGCCACCTCTCACCAGGTTCAGGTCCCCAGAGGCTTCTGGGCTGCCTCCACTTTCTAAGGAGCCAAGAGAAGAAACAACAGTGGCTGGCTAGAAGTTAAAAATAGCAGGATGAGGCAGGGCTTGGAGGTTGGCTCTCAGGACAGGGTGTGATCCTCTACAAGGAGCACTCAGCGGATAACGGATGGTGCCTTACCTGAGTGGGGGCAGAGCTGGGGAGAAAGCCAGTGGGGTGCTGCAGTAAGGGTGGTCATTATGTAGACTGAGTCTAGAGAAGTGGGTGGCCATATTCTCCTCAGATAGGAACTGCTTTCGAAGGGGCTCCCTGGGGAGAGACCAGGAGGCAGGCAGGCTGGGATATTCAGAGAAGAGGCAGGGTGATGGGGACCTAAGGTGACAGAGGTTCCTGTTGGGAGTCCCTCCCTGCCCACGAACTCACTGCTCCTCCTCCAGGTGCCGCTTGGTGCTCATGGACATAGCTCCTCGGAGAGGGGAGCTGAGAAGAAAAAGAGAGCTAGGTGCACTCCACTCTCTTTGCCCTATCCCCAAGATCTGCCAGCCTGAGCCTGGAGCGTCAGCCAGGAGTCCCCCAGCCCATCTCAGCTGACGCCTACGTCACCCCTACTATCCCTGGGCCACCCAGCAGTCTGCCTTGGGAGTCTCCAAGCGGTGCTGATTCGCCCCCACCGTGTCTATTCCGCAGTCAAACTGTGAGCCCCCAGCCAAAGCTCCTGGGCTCTCGGCTAGGTTTCACTAGGGAACCCCCCCGCCCCAAACAAACACACACCTCGAGTCCAGGCCTTGAGGCGTCCCCCAGGCAGCTCGCGGGTCACGCTGGGCCCGACTCGGTGGGCCTCGCTCTAGGGTCTGCTGAAGAATCATTGGGGTTCAGGGTCCTTCGGGCAAAGGTGGAATTCGGATGGCGAGGGAGGAGCGCAGAGGGCGTGGCCATGCGCGAGAGGTGTGGTTTAAGCGCGCGCAGCTTCGCGGCCCGCGCAGGCGCGGAAGACCGGCAGCGTGGCACGCGAACGCCTGTCCGCTCAGCGGGTTGGGGGTGGGGATCCGGAATAGCAAGGCTGCAGTGCATGCCACTTAGTGTTGGGCAGGAGGATTTCGTGACGTTCATCTCGGCTCCTGGGGCTCTGGTGGTACACAGCAACCGCCTTCCGGCTGAGCCAGCTGGTGGTGTTGGGCCGGAGGAACGCTTGAAGGGGAGCAACTCGGGAACATCCGGATTCGTGAGGCAGCGTCCCGTGCGGGGCATTGTGGGACTTGTAGTTCTGGAGATGGAGCGAGCTGTGCCGCACGCGGTGCCTCTGGGTCAGGTGAGGCGAGCGTGGTGCGCGGTGTCTTCTGGGGTTTGTAGTCCAAGCCCGGCTCAGAAGGGGCAGACCAGGGAATCTTGTTCTGAACCCTGTTTTGCTTGGGCCGTTGGTAGAACTCAGACTCTGATCCAGAAGCGGAAGAGTAACCCAGAACTACCCATAGGCCTAACATGAAAGTCAGAGGGTATGGATTAGAAGGTAGTACGTTTTTCTTTATTGGGGTGATAGAGCCATGTTTTATTCACTTTCAACTAGGCAGCCTTGTGCGAACCTGCTTATTTATTTATTAAAAAAATATTTTATTTCATTATTTTTAGAAAGAGGGGGAGAGAGAGAGGCAGAGAGGGAGAGAGATATCAATGTATGGTTGCGTTTCACCTGCCTCCAGCCACAGACCTGGTTTGCAACCTGGTTATGTGCCCTGGCTGGGGAATCGAACCTGTGACCTTTGGGTTCGCAGGCCGGCGCCTTATCCACTGTGCTACCAGCCAGGGCTGCAAAGCTGTTTATATACAGTAGTAGTTCATACAGTTATGACAAAATCTCCCATGAGCTCCCTTTAACAGTTGAGGAAACTTGGGGAGGATAAGGTGGATGCATGTTCAAGATCCTACATCAACTCCCCCACCTCCCTTCTTGGTGACACCCCTGGGACTGTATGGGAAGATGCACACTGGGTAGACCTCACAGGAGGTCTGAGAAGTATGGGCAGTGGCCGAACTGGCAGCAGGGGAAACCAGGAAGGAGTCTGTGGATCACAGTCCCCAGATAGCCTTCATACAGCCTCTCCCCGCAGACGGAAGTGTTTCAGGCCCTGCAGAGGCTGCACATGACCATTTTCTCCCAGAGTGTCTCACCTTGTGGGAAGTTCCTGGCATCTGGCAACAATTATGGGCAAATAGCCATCTTCAGGTACCCTTGTCACTGCTCCCCAACATTCATTGGCTCTGGCATTTGGCCCTCCCAGGATTTGTGCCCCTGCTTCTGACTCAGACACCTTCTTTCCTTTTTCCCTTCAGCTTGTCTGCTGCATTGAGCTCCGAAGCCAAAGAGGAAAGCAAGAAGCCCATAGTGACCTTCCAAGGTGGGTGCAGCCATTGTTTGGCTTAGGGGATTCCAGGCTAGAGGAGGGGAGCAGGACAGGGTCATTCAGTTTCTGCATTTCCGTTTAGCCCACGATGGGCCTGTCTACAGTATGGTTTCCACTGATCGACATCTGTTCAGCGCTGGAGATGGGGAGGTGAAGGCCTGGCTTTGGGTGGAGATCCTTAAGAAGGTAAGGAGTGTGGAGCTGGGGGTGGGTACTGGGATGCTCAGCCCCAAGAGAGCCCTTGAGGTCACCCAGTATTTCCCTCCATGAAGGGCTGTAAGGAGCTATGGTGTCGCCAGCCCCCATACAGGTAAGCCAAAGCCACATGGGCAGGGGGCATGTGAGGGTGCAAATGCTGCCTCACCAGAGCTGACTCTGTTTTCCCTTCCCCAGGACCAGCCTAGAAGTGCCTGAGATCAATGCTTTGCTTCTCGTTCCCAAGGTCTGAGCCCTTTGTGACTAGGGTTCCACCCTGCCCTGTTTTTGGCCCAAACTGATCCTTCCCTCAGTGTCTGTCCTGATTTGACATTTACTGCTGACCCCACCCTGCCTTCCTCTGCAGGAGAATTCCCTCATCTTGGCAGGAGGAGACTGCCAGTTGCATACAATGGACCTAGAGACGGGGACCTTCACAGTGAGAGGGCCCTGGAGTTGGATGGTGGGGGAGGCATTTTTCCAGGACCTCATTCTGACACTGCCCCTCTTTTTGCAGCGGGCCCTCAGGGGCCACACAGACTATATCCACTGCCTGGCACTGCGGGAGCGGAACCCCGAGGTTCTGTCAGGCGGTGAAGATGGGGCTGTGCGGCTTTGGGGTAAGGGAGTGTCTGGTTGGAAAGGTGGTGATAAAGGAGGCTGGGGTGAGTAGGGTACCTCTCATGTTTCTTCCCCCACAGACCTTCGCATGGCCAAGGAGGTCCAGACAATTGAAGTCTATAAGCATGAGGTGAGGGCATGCTCCACACTCTATTTTCCCCTCTTCCTGAGCATCTCTTGGATCTTCACCTTTCTTCCCCTCCTCCCTCCCAGGAGTGCTCAAGGCCCCACAATGGGCGCTGGATTGGATGCTTGGCAACTGACTCAGACTGGATGGTGAGCCAGACAAAGTTCAGGATGGGGTGGTAACTCCGGGCCCTACCAGTTGAGGGCCGGTGGCTTATGGTGACTGAGGGACCCCTACGTTTCTGCCCAGGTCTGTGGAGGGGGCCCAGCACTGACCCTCTGGCACCTCCGATCCTCCACACCCACCACCATCTTCCCTATGTGGGCACCACAAAAGCATGTCACTTTCTACCAGGACCTGGTGAGTCTCTGTCTTGATTTTGCTATCCCTGCTTGGTTCTTGTCCCCAGCCCTGACCCTAAATATCCTCCCTGCTCTCCACAGATTCTGTCAGCTGGCCAGGGCCCCTGTGTCAACCAGTGGCAGCTGAGTGGGGAGCTTAAGGCTCAGGTGCCTGGCTCCTCCCCAGGGCTGCTCAGCCTCAGCCTCAACCAGCAGCCAGCAGCACCTGAATGCAAGGTGGGTCTTGTAAAGAGCTGTAGGGGTCCTGGGAGGCCAGGGGTGTGAGCAGGTCACTCACCCTCCTCTTGCCTCTAGGTGCTGACAGCTGCAGGTAGCAGTTGCCGGGTGGATGTGTTCACCAATCTGGGCTACCGCGCCTTCTCCCTGTCTTTCTGACCTCCAGCAACTCCCCCCTCCCCACCATTCCAGGGATCTGGACTGGCTTTTCTTTTTAAAAATAAAATCTCAGGCTTTTCCTCTATGTGCTTTATTCCCAAGAATGGAGACTAAGTCGGTATAATTATTTATATATTACTTTGATCTTGACACATAAATAACCATCCCTATCCCTTCTCCAGAGCACGCCAGGGCCAGGGGGTCTAATGCCCTAGTGCTTTGAAAAGACCTATATAGATTCAGAAAATAGCTTTGCCCCATCTGCCCCCACCACCGACCTGAGACTTCCTGATTCCCAAAACCAGGACCTGCTCTCAGTGAACCCCTGCCCAGCCTCCTGGGACATGGGAGGGTACCAGCCTCCTTTGGAGGACAATTAGGGCCCTATCACTCCATTGGCTGGAAGAGGAAAGTGAGAAGAGGGCAAGTGCGGCCCCCTTCACCTGGCCCTTAAGTCCTTCGGAAGAGGTTGCTGAAGAAGCTGCCGGCAGGCCCAGGGCCCTTGCGCATCGAGGAGCAGGGCGTTGGGCGACAGGGAACGGATGCAGCCTCGCTCAGCTCCTTCTGGCGTTGGGAGCGAAGCTGCTGCCCAATCACCACCTGCATGTCGTCCTGCGGACAGGTCAGCAGGGTGGGAGGAGCGGATCAGCCAATGGGTCCCATCCTCTCCAGCTCCCACCCACCCCCTTGGGTCCTGCCCTTCACCTGCCAGGCCTCCAGCTCTTGCGTTAGCGCCACCTTCTGGCGGATGGTACGAAGCAGCTCCTGGGAGAGGGAATCCCGCTCCAGAGAGACGCGACTGAGCTCCAGGGACAGTTCCAGGGCCCTTCAAGCGATGGGGGCAGAGGATTGATTAGAGGACGCTGGGACCTGAGCAAGCAGGGGGACGGGAGTGGGTGGGGGCTTCTGGACCTGGGTGGGAGTGGGACTGCTAACACTAAAACGGAGGTCAGAGGGTCCCTAGGTCAGAAAGAGGACAATTGTAACCTGTATCACCAGTGGGGCTTAGAATGACCAAAGTGCTCTGGGGGTCTTTAGTCCTGCTGAGGAGGTAGTGGATGGTGGCAGAGGCAGGCTCACTTGTTCACAGCCTCCTCCCTGTCCAAGAGGGCACAGCTTAAGGCCTCCTTGGGGTCCTCTAGCTCCCGCAGCTCCTTCTGCCTTTGCAGCTCCTGCCTCAAGGACTGTAGTTCTGCCCGCTGCAGCTTGACCTGCGGGCAGGGGAGGGGGCAGAGAAGCAAGTAGGCCTCTGTGTCTCCAAGCCTTTGCTGTTTCTGCCAGCTTGGGCTTCAGCTCTGACCACCCTTTCCTTGCCTGCTCCACAAACACCCCAGACAGCTGTGGCCCTGTGTTGGAGATGAATCTTCTGAGCTCCCAGGCTGGTGTGGGGCTAGTTGGGTCGTATAAGCCTGCAGGAAGGGTGCATGGAGAAGCATTGGGAGGTGGGGTTAAGGAGGGAAATGCAGTCCACGAGGTCTTCCTGGAGGAAGTGGCTTACAGACTGGTTGTTGAAGCATGACTGAAGGTTTGTTGGGATGAAGGATGATCCAGGTAAGGGGAGATTAGTGGGAAAGGCTCAGAGTTGTAGGTGGAAAAGAGAAACTGACACTGAGAAGGGCTCTGCATCCAACACGGTGTTCCTGCTCCCCACCTCTTCCTGCAGCTGAGCCACTTCCATCTCTTTCTCTTCCAGTATCTCCCCTGGGCTCAGGGATGCTCTCTTGGGAGGCTCCAAGCTCTTCTCCTGGGGCAAGGGCTGGTGACTGGATGCCTCCTGGGTCTGTTCACCAAAGGAATTGATCAGTGAGGTGTTGAACCTTGGAAAAAGGGAAAGGAGTGTAGTCTGCAGACCAACTAGATGACTGTTGGGCCTTGAGCTCACCGGGGCATCTCTGTGGCCATCTGTGTTCTGGTTCTGGTCACTGTCAAGGCTATGGGCAAGCTCTGACTGAAGTGAGGCTTCAGATGTGTCAGCTTCCTGGAGGCGTGACTCCTCCTCCAGCTCCGAGATTTGCTGCTGCAGTCTCCGCAACGAGCTCAGTGCCTCCCTTGCCTCGGAGCGCGCGCATTCCAGCTGTGCATTAGCCATGATAGACAAGTGTTGGGGAACAGACTTGTAGGGGCTGTCAGGCAGGTGAGCCCTCCGCCGGCATCCTGTGGCAGGCCCACAGGGGGCGCTGGTGCGCCGTGGAAAGCCCAGCAGCCCAGCAGCCTACCAGTCCATGTACCCAGCTACAGGCTCCTGCTTCCCCATCCCTGGATCACTGAGCAGCCTTGGGTTGGGCACTTCCCTTAGCCTACACCAATTTTCTAGTGTATAAAGCAGGGCGCGGAAGGACATCCCACCTTTGAAGTCTTCCATCACCCTCCCTCCAGCGTACTCCATCAGGTAACTTCTGAGAGCCTGGCCTCAACCCCACCAGTCAGCCTTATAATTCTTTCACTAATTAATATCATCCAGCATTTATTGAATCTTCCTTCTAACCCAGCACTATGCTCAGTGCCTCACACCCTCACCAAAGCTCTATCATTACCATACCAACTCACAGGTAGAGAAACCGAGGCTGGGCATGCCACAATATAAGAAAGGATTCTGGAATAACCCAAAAATTTGACCCAAAGTACTAACTCTTTCATTCCCTTTTCTCCATCTTTACAGCCTTGGACCTGGGCCAGGTCCCCATCATCTATGGCCTGAGTTCTAGCCTCAGCCCCTTTCTGACCTCTGTTGCTTGCTTCTGATGCATTCCAAGAGTGTACTATCCCTGCTTAATAATATCCTTCCATGGCTCCCACTTGCAATTGGGCTAATGCCTATGGTCATGTGGCCCAGCCAACGGGGCTCTCAGTGAGGCAGCTCTGGCCTCATCTCCTAGGAAGACCTGAGGCCAAGACCCCAGCTGGACACACCCATGAACCCAACCTCACTGGTCACCTCCAAGCTGTGCTCTCGCCTCTCACGCCTCAGTAGCAACAGCTCCTCATGAGTCTCCTGTAGCCTGCCCTGGCCCTTCTCCACCTCCTCACGCAGGCCTCGGATCTGAGCTTCCAGGTCCTGCCGGCGACTCTGCAGCATTTGGTTCTGGGAAAAGACCTCAGAGCTAGAGGGGAGGTGCTGGGCCAGCTCTGGGTAGAACCCAGCCCAGCCTTCCTGGCTCAACAGGCCCCCAACCCTAGCCAAACACTCACCTCCCCCTGCAGACTCTCTAGGTGTGTCCTTAGCTCTGCTCTGGCCAGGGCCTGGGCCTGGCACTGTCCACGAAGGCCATCTAGTTCCCTCTGAAGCTCCTGCTCAGTCTGGGAAGCCTGGAGGCAGGTGGGATGGGGTGGGAGTGGGGGTGAGAAGGAAGGCAGTGGAGCCCTCAGCTGACCTAAAACTGAATACCAAGCCCAGGTCACCCACCCCCCAACTGGGACCTAGAAATTTGGGTAGGTTAAGGCTGTCTTACCTGAGCCAGTTGCTGGCTAAGCCGTAGGTTCTGTTCGCTGAGTTCACTGAGGGCTTGTGCACGCTCTCGCCCACTGTCCTGCTGTTCTGAGCGCTGTTCTCCCAGTTGGGCACGCAGAGCCTCCACATCCCCCTCCAGCTCCACAACTCTGGCCTCCCACTCAGCTCCCCGTGCAGCCAGGCCCCGGCGGAGCTCATGGTTCTCCTGCTGCAGCCGCTATGGTGGCCAGGATAAAGGGTTAGAGACAGAGAGGGAGAGATGAGCCTGGAACAGAGATGGAGAGACTAGAGACCTAAAGAGAGTTTGATAGAGTCTGAGACAAGCAGGAAAGCAAGAGACAAGAGAGGAAGCAGGCAGAGAAAGCAAGATGAAGAGACTCAAAGAAAAGGAGAGCAGGGGCCACGGAAGAGAGATTTCCAGGCCCAACAGGAAAGTGTGGCCACCACCACCCCACCCCCGCTGACCACGGGGTGGGCTCCCTGATGCCCACTCACCTCTGGCTGCTGCCTGGACTTCTGGACCCGAGGTCGCAGGTGCCGTTTCTGGTGCCTTAATCTGGCAGAATTGAAGCCCCGACCCATGGCCTCACAACTAGGGGCTCTGAAGATTCAGCTTCTGCCCAGCCACTGCTCAGTCATTCTCCCCCAGTGCCTCCCCAGCCAGCTCCCTCTAATTAACCCTGACCAGCCCCACCTGGGCCCCATGCCCTTGCCTTCCCTCCCCAAAACCTGTCCAACCAGTATGAAGACACTCAAATGCCCGGCTTGGGGAAGCAGGCAAGTTGAGGGGCCAGCCCCTGGTCCCCACTCTCTTTAGATTCTCAAAGCTGGAAGGTAATACTAACCATACTTGCTATACTTCTTCTTCTTTTTTTTTTTTCTTTTAATTTTATTGTTGTTGTATTACATCCATCCCTTTTTTTCTCCCCTCT
>PVIW01004342.1:0-135522 GCA_004026585.1 Noctilio leporinus
TCTCCCAACACCATTTGTTGAAGAGACTGTTTTTACTCCATTGGATGTTCCTTCCCCCTTTGTCAAATATGAGTTGACCATAGAGTCCTGGGTTAATTTCTGGGCTCTCTCTTCTGTTCCATTGATCTATATGTCTATTCTTATGCCAGTACCAGGCTGTTTTGATGACAGTAGCCTTGTAGTATTGTTTGAAGTCCGGGATTGTGATTCCTCCTACCTTGTTCTTCTTTCTCAAGATTTGTAAAACCATTTTCTTTCTTATCTGGTTTTTAATGTATTGGCTTCCTATATTTTAATTTTGTAATCCAAGCAAACAGATCCTTGTTGTACTTTGTGAAATCTTTATCACTTCTGAGAAATTTTAATATGTTCATCCAAGTCTGTAAATCCATCTGACCTAAATAATGTTTGTCTTGCTGAAAACAGTTCTCTAGCAAAGTTAATAAAACAATGACAAAACAATAACAAAACTTCCATTTGTATAATAGGCTACCCCAGGTATTAGAATATTTTGAAATTTAAATTTTTATTACTAAAAACCTTAAAAAATTTCTTTTGTATTTTGATTTATTTTGTGTTGAAAATTTTGGGATATATGATTTACAAAATTAGATGGCCTTTTACTAAAGGATATCTAATAAAATTATTTTTTATTATAACAGGTCATTTGGAAAGATCATAGTACAAATTGCTGCTGGTATTATACCTGAAGAACCCTGAACCACCAATTCAAAAGAACCTACATACCCCTATGTTCATAGCAACACTATCTACCTTAGCCAAGTGCTGGAAACAGCCTAAGTGGATGAGTGAATAAAAAAACTTGGTAAATGTACACAATGGAATACTATGCAGCAGAAAGAAAGAAGGAACTCCTACCTTTTGTGATAGCATAGAGGGAGCTCTAGAGATTTATGCTACATGAAATAAAGCAGGTGGAAAAAGACAAATACCATATGATCTTACCTAATATAGGAACCTAATGAACAAAACAGACAAATGAACAAAATAGAATCAGAGGCATGAAAACAAGGGTCAGAATCATAGTGACCAGAGGGTAGAGGGGAAGAAGAGAAGGAGGGAAAGAAGGGGAAGGAGCTAGTCAAGAAACTAGTATAAATGAACCATGGACATGAACAACAGGGCAGTGATTGATTATGGGAGAAGGGGAAGTGGGTAGGACAGGAGAGAACAACAGGGGAAAAAATGCAACAACTGTAATAGAACAACAATTAAAAGCAAAATATAAAATTTTTAAAAAACAAAATTTTTAGAAATGCTTATGACAGTGTGAAAACAATGCCAAGGCCCTATTCCCCGGGGCTTTGGAAGGGCTCTGTGCAAGTGAGAGGTTCTGCAGCCTCTGTCATCTCTCTAGTTAATCTGCCTCATCCAGGGTCGCAGTGGGATCTCTGCCCTGCATTCATCATTGGAACCTCGGAGTGCCTTCAACCTTCAACTTGTTTTCTGGGTCCACTTGCTTTGTGATACCGTGAGACGTTGACCTTCTTACATAGTTTCCATTCTTTTCAGTCCATGGCATTTGAGAGGAATGCAGAAAAATAGTATGAGTTAGGCATGCTTTTAGTTTGTTGTAGAAGAGGAAAATTTTAAGTGGTCTTTTTCCATGTGGATAACTAATAAATGAAATTCAACTTATATTTAATTTAGAATGTACTGTATGTAAAGCATTATATAGATGATGTGGACAACACAGAAATTAGATAAATTATATGAATTAGCTAATCTTACTTGGATGGCTTTTTAAAAAATGGTTGATTGAGCCTGGCTTAACTGAGTCAATAATAAACATACTTTATTTTGCAAATCAGGAATTGTAACTTTGCACTTGTAAGCTTTAATATATAGTGGCTACCTCCTTGAGATGAGTACTTAGCAAAGAGTAGATAATGAATTAGCCTTTTAAGACTAAAATGATACTGCCTTCCACAACTAACATGGAAATAAATCATCACTGTTGGTTTAAAGAGTAGATTACTGATACCACTAGAAATGATCAAAAAGCACATCTTTATTATCTAATTTCTAGTTTTTCACTCATCTTTTTCATGTCTTTCTCTTTTTATATAATAAAATATTAACTGTGATAGAATTAAAGAGAACTGATCATGAAAGTCAATGAAATTAGGTCCTAAGAATGGCTGCATATTTTGAAAGAAAGGCAATTGTCTCTATAGTGAGTGTCCTTTATATACAAATCTAGAATCCTTTTAGTGAGTTCTGTAGTTGATAGTGCTTTTGTGCTTAGCACTGCCCACATTTTAATTTGGATCCATTCAAGGATCAGCCACAGTGAGCTCCTGCATCTTTATTATCCTTTCCTGGAATTCCAAAATCTAGCTTTTTTTTTTTTTTTTAAATTTACATATGTAAATGAGCCAAAGTAGAGAGGAGCTGCACAGGGGAGGCAAAGATGCTGGGAACCCTCCCTAAGGGCTAGGAGAAGGCAAAGGAGAGAGCCATTATGACTCTGAGATGAAGTCTATGGAAAGAGGCAGCACTGAGTCATGGTGTGTCAGTTTCCAGTCTGCTCAGGCCCTCCCACTCCTTCTCAGGACTTGGTGCCAGTGCATTTACAATCAGGGGATATGTTTTCAGCACTGGTCTTTTGAGACATAGTGAATTTCCTTTTTTTCATAATACCATTTCTTTTAATATATATTTCTCCAAGAGCATAGTTACACATTTAAAGCCCTAAGAATTTTAAATACATATAATCTAAGTGAGATATCTGTATATCTGGAATTACAGGCTTTCTCTTTCCCAGAAAATTACTCCAGGGGAGGTGAAAGGACAGACACAAGCATGGAGTTTAAACATCACTCTTTCTACCTAGAGGTGGTGTTTCTTCTGCTCTTTTAACATGAAGGACAACATGGTAAATATATCATCAGCTCTTAATGCCTTATTCCTTATAAAACACAGGTGCCAGTTTTCTGACCTTCAGTAGTGTCTAGGCTGTGAGGACTGGGCCTGCGGAGTAACAACCTGACTCAGCTACACGGCACAGAAGACTTTTTACCGCCCCCTGGTGGATAAATTAAGAGAAACGTGGTTCCCAAAGACCAATGCCAGTTGGAAAATTGGTAAATTCTGTGGGGGATGTTGGGTGAGAAGGTGGAGGAAAATTAAGTGGATATGGATTGATAAAATAGAGGACACTTTGGTACCTCTCTTATTCAAATGCCCTAGCTTCCTATTTTATAATGTAACCTGTTAGGCCCAGGTCCTTCATTGTATTCACTCTGTCCTACCATTTGTCCTACCCTTCCTACCCAGGGGTCCCTAACCCTTCCTGTGCTAAAGGAGGGGTCCCTCTCCCAGCTAACTTTGATGGAGCATAAGTCTTAATTTCATCATATGGGGTTCAGCTGTCTCGCTCCTGAGAGGTTAGCTCCTGGTGGTTAGCTAAGAATAAGTCTATACAACACAGTACCACATGCTTTAAAAAAATTTATGCCTCTGATATGTATGCAGTGTTTTGTGAAACTTTAACTCTCCCAAACTGCTAATTAAGTCATTGTTGCAGCCAGGATTGTAATTAGTTGCCTAGACCTTAACATCTCTTTGCTTCCAGACCTTTATTATCCCTGCTTTTACCAACATCCTGTAGTTGTTCATTGGGAGGCAATTGTCATTGAAACTGGGCCTTAGGTGCTGTGTAAAAGCCCAAATCCAATTAATGAATTGGGAAGTCTCCATTTTTTGTTACTTTTACCATCTTTCACTTTTGCCATTCTAAGAACATATTGTCTTTATTTGAGAAAAACAGTTGGCTAGAAAAGCATACTAATAAGTCTTAACTTATGAGTTAAGAGTCAGGTAATAAAGTTTTATTTACATATACTACAAACACAATCCATGAATGATACAGTGAATGTTTCAACTCTTACTGTTTGTAGGGAAATGTTAAGTGGTATGTTATAGCAAATACAGAATCTTATAGTCATAGAATCTTAGAAATCGTCTTTAGGAAGCAGCTTATCCCTTCTGTTGCCGAGTTTAGCAAGCCTCATCAAACCATTCCCACTGAGTGGGCTGGATGCCCAGCCTACTTGGACATCTTCAGTTTGGGGCTCATTACCTTAAATAGTTGTTTGGTCTATGGTGATAAATTTGTGGGAAATGAGTATTTGTGGGCAGGTAAGCACATAATGAATGCCTAGTTTTGAGATAGAAAATGAAAGCTCAACTTCTTTCATCTGTTAGCTTCATCTCTAAATTTCCTAAACCCAGCCTCCTCCTGAGCTCCAATCTTAGCAACAGAAGGAGCATAGAGTGACTTATATTATCTACAGAGTTGTTTAAAATCACTTTGGCAATACTATAAGGGGTAAAAGGGCTATTTTTGACTCTCTGATGATTATTTTGAGGGTGCTTGAGCATGAGGAAATGAGAGCTATGTTGTTGGGAAAACTTGTTTATCATTCAGTAGAATGATTTGGGATATTTCATTTCCAGGGAGGAGCAGATAGACAATAGACTATGTTCAAATAAGCTGTGCTCAATGGCTAGTTCTGATTCTCATTCAATCTGACTCCTATTCCCTTTGATATTATTTGGGTTCTGATACTTAGCTTAATTCTAGAAGGTAGAAATGGTAAAGAGAAAACGAATCGTCTGGAGATAGAGGACTTTGAGATTTTAGTGGTATGGAAAATGCTTGAATGGGTGTAACCAAAATGACAGGGGGCAGTTTGGACTATGGAGTCCAGGGAGACTATCTTATTCATTCATTCATTCATTCATTCATTCATTCATTCACTCACTCACCAAATGCTTATTGGTAGGCTATTTTGTACCAGGTACATAGTGATGCATGCACCAGAACCACAAATTTCCTTCTATAAGTTGAAAAGTGGATGCTTCCTAAATGGGATCTATTTTAATCATTTGAGACTGTTAGTCATTTTTGGCAAAGAAAAGCATCGTGATGGGTCAGTCAGATACTACAACTTCTTTTAACATTTGGTAGAAATTTTCAGGGAAGCTATGCCAAGTTACAAAAGAAATGAAAAGAGATAATCGACTTTAAACTTAAAGGGGATTATTTTTCTACATGTTATCACATAGCCTGACATATAATCTCTGTTATATTAACTGGTTTTCACATAAAATGAGGTGAGTCCCAGTTGAATGGGCCCAAATATTAATGGTGAAAGATGTTTGTTTTTCAGGTTCTTTTCTAAGCTGTGTCTAAAATGTGATACTGAAGCGAAAATAGCAACTTCTCCCTCCCCAGCATCCAGATACTGCCTTCTTAGCTGGAGAAGCAGACTAGCAGATCAGAGGCTTATTTAGGTCCAGTCAGATGGTGGTCTGTCAAGAAGTGAGTCCTGAAACTTGATGGCTTCTGTTAAGAAGGAAGAAATTCCAGTAAAATATATTAGAACCCAGTAAATATTCAAGGACAGCCTCTTAGGCCAAGGAAAGACACTATGAAATAAAATATCTGTGCAGCAAGACCCTGTAACTTCATCTTGGAAATTCTAAGAATAATTTTTCCATAAATTCACGTATAACTAAGATTGCCCAAATTGATCTCTGCCTCCTAATATTCATGCTCTGTGTAATCCTCTCCCATTAACTATGGACTGAACCTAACACCTCACTTTTAACAGAATATGACAGAAATTATAGGGTGTCATTCTGAATTTAACTTACAAAGAGATTTGGGGTTCTGTCTTGCTTGCCCTGTTTGGTTCTCTTGCTTTCTCACTCTGAGGGAAGTCAGATGTGAAGTTGGGAAGGTCAGCATGACAGGGAACTGAGAGAGGCTTCAGCCAACAGCCAGAGGAAAACTGGGGCCTTAGTTTACCAGTCTGCAAGGACTCTATGAATGTTCTTAAAAGCAAAGTCTCTTTCAGAGGACACCACAACCCTGGCTAACCTGGATCATAGCCTTGTGAGAAATCTCAAGCAAGAGCACCCAGGTAAGCCACGTTTGTATTTCTAACTTTTTTGGGGAGGAAGTTTATTCTGAATGCTATGAATATTCTTGAATATTCTTATCTCTTGGTGATTATATATAAATATTTCTATAAGAAATATACCTAGGAGTGTAATTATGGGGTCACAACATTAATTCAGATTAATAGATAATGCTAAATAGTTTTCAAAAGGAGTTTTACCAATTACACTCTTACCTGTTGTACCTAAGACCATTCTAGTATTTCATTATTTGGCTGGATTCTTTGTTCTTCTCAATTCAGCACAGGACCAAGTATGCCATAAAATTTTAATGGCATATTTTACTAGTAATAATGCTAATAAAAAGAATCATAACAGTGAAGGTACCCTTTGGATACCTTATTACCTGATATATTGATTCTTGAAGAGTCATATAGTATATCCAATTAGTGCTTATTTGTTATTATTTTACATGTATTGACCACTAATAAAATAACACATTAAGTACTAGTTAGAATGGCTGTCTTTAAATTAGGTTTTATAGGAGATAACCATGAGTAAAGAAAACAAAACATGAAGTATAATTCTTTTATATTATTGTCTCAACATTAGGTTACTTAGATGAACTCAGCTTTTGTTTTAGCTTAACTTTCCCAGGTAATGACCTTCATTTTTTGCTCAACATTGCTAGTGAATATATCACAGCATCCTATCTTAATCATAGAGGAAGTTTTCACTGTATACCTATTTTTCTTTTTTCTTTTTAAAGACTTTTATTTTATTATTTTTAGAGAGAGGGGAAGAAAAGGAGTCAGAGAAGGAGAGAAACATCTATGTATGGTTGCCTTTCACCTGCTTCCAGCTACAGACCTGGCTGGAGACCTGGCTTGCAACCTGGTTATGTGCCCTGGCTGGGAATTGAACCAGTGACCTTTGGGTTCGCAGGCTAGCACCTATCCACTGAGCCACCAGCCAGGGCTTATTTTTTAGTTTTATGTCAGTAACAACATTTTGTTGATCTATCTGGGCTTTTATCACTTTATACTTGATGAAGCTAACTGGGATATTATTGAAGATACCAAGCATTTCTTTTAATGATTAGCATAAAAGGCAGGTTTCTTTATTAGAGTCATACTTTTTGAATTAATGGTTACAGGCAAGATAAAAGAATAACACTCATGAGCTCAGCCTTGGGTTGATAAGAAAAGCAATGTATAAAAAAGCAAATTTGGCAGCAGTAGGCCAATGCCATTGGCACTTCAGCCTAGGCAGGCTTGGTCTTGGTTGGGGTGTGAACTTATCATTTGAAAATTTCTGGAAGATACAGATGTCTATATTTGAAATATGGGTAATACCCATAAGAAACTGGCACCAGAAATAGTGAAGGTTAAATGAATGATAAAATATCAAAGGGGAGCAGCTTAGACAAGAACCTAGTATAAAGGAACCATGGACATGGACAACAGGTGGGATTGACTTTGTGGGGAATGGGTGGGCGGGGAGGGGGACAGAGGAGAGCAAAAAGGGGATGGATGTAATACAACAACAATAAAATTAAAAAAAAGATAAAATGTTATTATGCCATCAGTGTAGGAAAATATTAAAAACCCACAGTAAATGCCATAATTCATAATGTAAGGGCATGCTCTACTAAGTTTAGGAATCTCTCTTCTTAGGAAAAGATATAGAATGACTAATTAGATGCTCTTGTGCTTCCTGAGGACCATGTAGTCATGCAGAGCACAAGCAAGAGCAATGATGGTACATTAGAGATCCTTTTGTCAGGGAACATGGGGAGGTGGCCTCCTATGGGTTTTGGAGGGTGCTTTGGTGAAAGACTGCATGAAAATATAAGGCCCAGCTGTGGCACAAAGTCTCTTGTAGAAGGGAGGCTGGGCAGGAGAAGTGCTACTCATTATGATTACTGGTGAGTTCTGAGGACTTTTCTAAGACTATTTTAGCGTCATGCCATCAACTATGACAAAAGTGTAACATTTCTCACATCTATGGCTAGTTTATGACTCATCTTAAATGAGAAACTCTGGTTTCAGGCCATTATTGAACTCAGCTGTAACAGTGACCACAAACTTTTAGGTTTAACTAATATAAAAAGTAAATTACTTTTTTTTCTATTGTGTTTCACATAGAGCTACATCAGTATAGACTTCTGTGCAATGAAATATGTTTTTGAATGTTCAGGGAGAAAAAAATAATAAGTGTAGGCTCATGACCAGACTGTTGGACTATTTTCTAGTGTTTGAGCTTATGGAAAAGCTGGATCTGTGTGGGTGTTAGAGGGTTTGACGTCTCTTTGAGGTTCTCAATGGAATGCTCCTATTTGCTAAGTCTTTGTGAATGGGCAATGTTATTCTTCATCATTGTGCCCTCTTGCTCAACTTCAAGTTAACCAAATCTTGATGGAGGTAAAGGCGATGAGATGCCTAGAAACCCATAGCTTAAAAAGGAAGAGTTAATGGCACTGGCAATACTTACATTAGTCTTAGTCGTACTCATGTTAAGTCTCTTCAAATCTATGGAGGCTGTTGAGCAAGAACAAACTTTGTATCTCAATATATTTTTCAGAAAGAAAAAATGATGATCAAAACAGCATTTCTTGGAAACAATAATAGTATTAATCAGTAAGTTGCTCTCTTTTCTGGGATTATTGGGGTAATTGCTTTGGTTATGTCTTACTGCATTACAGATGACTTCAAACATAGTGGCTTAAAATAACAGCCATTCTACATATAATTTTGTTGGTCAAGAATTTGTGCAAGGCTTGGCAAAGTAAGTCTTCTGCTCTCAATGGTATTGACTGAGGTCACTTGATGGCATTCACCTGGTGGATGGACAGGCCTGGAGGGTCCAAGATAGCTTACTTGTCATGTCTGATTCTTGGTGAGGGTAGCTGGAAGGCTGAGCTCAGCCAGGATAGTTGACCAGAACATCTCTATATAAATTCTCCAGTATGGCATTTTCAAAGTTGAGCTTTCACATGGAAGCTCAGAACTTTCATGGAGAAGATTTCAAAATACAAGCAGTGAAAGCCACCTGGACTGAGAACTGATAGTGTTGTTTCTACCATAATTACTCCATCAGTCAGAGCAACATAGAGCTGCCTAAAATCAAAGAAAGGGGAGGGAAGTTGGACTGACCCCCTCTACTGGAGAAGTAAGGATATTTTATGGTTATTGATACTCTGTCACTTGTTTTTACTAATAGAAATACTCACTAGGACCCCTTATGTTTGATTAATTTCAGGGATGGTGAACTATATCTTAGATAATTATTTAAATCCTAAAATAATAATTATGGTGAAAATTTATTGGAGCTCAGGAATTGTATCAGAGTAAGCTTACCAAACATCTTTTTAAATATGTTTATTGCCTTTGGAATTAGAACATGGTCACTGGTTTCATGTTTGCTGGACTTAATAATTTCTGTGAGCATTGTTACCACCAGTGTTTTGAACTCAGTGTCTGTTAGGTTGGCTATCTTGTCACTGTTTAGTTCTCCCTTTGGAATCTTGATCTGCTCCCTCTTTTGGGCCATACTTCTCTGTCACCTCAACTTGACAGCTTCCTGTGTTTGCCCCTGTGTATTAGTTAGAGCTATTGCACCTGTTATGTTGTAAGGCATGGAGCCTTGGGCATTTGTCAGTGCAGGGCTACCTGTTTCACTGCTTTGTGGCACCATCTGAATGAGTATTACTTCTTTTTAGCTTTATTTGTTGGTCTTCCATGCAGTTTGATTTTCTGGTAGTTTCTTGTTTTTTTGTTTCAAAGTAGATTTAATCCTTCTTATGGTTGTGGGAGGAGGCGAAGCATGTCTACTTACACCTCTATCTTGGCTGGAAGCCTGTTTGTTTTTAAAGAATGATATATGACAGACATACTCAAAATATGTTGTTGCTATTTTCTTCTTTTCATTTTAAAGATTTTATTTATTATTTTTAGAGAGGAGGAGGGGGAAAGACAGAGAGGGAGAGAGACATCAATGTATGGTTGCCTCTCACCTGTCTCTAGCTATGGACCTGGCTGGAGACCTGGCTTGCAACCTGGTTATGTGCCCTGGCTGGGAATCGAACCAGTGACCTTTGGATTCATAGGCCGGTGCCTTAGCCATTGTTCCACCAACCAGTGTTTTGTTTTTGTTTTTTCACTTTAATAGAGTCTTATGAAAGTAAAACTGAGTCCAAATGAGTTAAGGTGCTAGAACAGAAGGAATGCCTTGTCCTAAGATGGAAAGAAGTATCTCTAGAAGCAGTTGGATTTCTTAGGTACTGAGTTGCAGAGCTTTGCCTTTAAGGCAGAAGCGAGCGTGGTCCTAGGAAAAAGATTCTGAATCTTTATCATTCCCTGCCCATGGTAGTTCCATTGCTGCCCAAATGTTAGCCTCTAGGAAGTTGTCTGTCACACACTTGTATTGGTTTTTGAAGTGGGCAGCTCCCCTCAACATACTATCTTTTCCACTTTATCTACATCTCATTTCCCATATTTGAACTCAAATGTAGCCACACCCCAATCTTATACCTCCTTCACTGACCTGAGCTAGGCATTCTACCCTATATTTTGTTGGTCTTGATCCACCTATAGTTTTTAGTTCTGCATCCAGTGTGTTATTAGCATCCTCTATTAACCTCCCTCCACAACACAGCCTAGAAGGAACAAATTCTCATTCATGGAAGAGCTCCAGTTCTGACCCATACCTGCATTTCTGTGGCTAGAAATCTTTGAAGATACTTTTTCATGTATGATCTCATGAATCATTATGGTGAATATGGAAAACCCTACCTCTCCTTGCTGGATATTTAGCATCTTATCATGACCAGCTAATTATAGTTCTCTAAAGGGGCCATGCTCTTTTCCTCTGTCAAGTGATCTCCAACCTACATCCTAGTTTTTGTTTTCAAGAGCCTATTTAAATCTCTTCCCATTATTCTTGCAGATTTTTTAGGGGGCCCTTTTTTCATGCATCTTTTCCTGTTTATTTCTGTGGCACTCCAGATATACTTGTATTAACATATTTATCCCTTTGTACTTTATTTATGTATCTGGCTCCTCCTTTGGCTTGTGAACTTTTCCTGGGTAGGGACCATGGGGTTTCCATATTTGAATCCAGAAGTTCTAGTATGATGCCTAATATTCAATAAATACTTTTTGAATTCATGACTGCATGCATTTATTAATGAATGGTTGGGTGGTTAGATAGATGATTGGAATAAGGAATGGACAGGTGGTTGGAAGGCTGGCTGACTGAATGTTAGAAAAAGTGAATTAATGAATGGGTGAGTTGGCTACTTATCAACTTTGTAATAATAATGGATGGAATTCTATACTTAGAATTCTGTGACTTTTAATTGCCAATGAGTCTAGCACAAACTTCATCCCCCCATATTACTATAACACATATGCATTTTTATTTTTTTTTTGTTATATTACAGTTCTTCAAAAGTCTTGAAGTTGGTTTTAAACCCACATTCTTAAAACTCTGGGGAGACAAGAGGTTTAAAGAGTGCCCAGAGAACCAGAGGCTGATTTCACTGCCTACTTCCACCCCAGTGTAATTTGCCATGATAATGGCTTCTTAGGCCTTTTTAAGTTCTTTATCAACAGTTTGGAAGTAATTATATTTACTCCTTTTACAGGTTAATGAAGTAAAATTATTTGAAGAAACCCCATATACCCACATATTTCTTACAATATCTATTTATATATCTATGTGTATGTATGTATATATCTATCTATGTATCTATGTATCATCTACCTATCGAGTTTTGCATGTGTTGTTGTTAAGGTTCGCTTGATATATCCCTCAGAAGAACCTTATGGAAATATAAGTATTGTTACCCCTCTTCAGTTATTGAAGTTATAAACACAAATAAGGATGTTTTCAGAAGCACAGAGGACTAGAACAGGCAGAAACTAGGATTCAGAATCTCTGCTGCTATCTGTGATATATTGCTTACCATTGCCAAATGCAATTTGTAGAGCAACAATGTTATTACACTGTGTAGAATTCCAGCTATCAAAAGAGTTGGGCTGGCTCTAAGGTAGGCATAGCACAGATTTTGTGTGCAATTCCAAATTAGCTGGTAATAGCTTCCTGGAGTAATATGTTGAGAAGGACTCAGGTTCTGTCTGAGCTGTTTAGTGATATCTGCTATAACTCTAGGTTTCCCTGTGAATATTTGCCATATAATTTTTATCCCTGTTTTAAGATCACAAATGATGTTCATTATGGTAAGTATTCACGCTAGCTTGTCAACTGATTCACCCTAATGATTCATGACATCATTCATGAAAAAATTTCTACAGATATTTTGCAGTTTCTAGAAGCTTGTTTTTGAACTAAATATGCAAATATCCCTCTTCTGTGAATGTGGTTAAAATGTAGCGAGAGCAGTGAAGAAAACTAACTGTGACATCAATATCTACTAGTCATTTTTTTTTTTTTTTGAAAGGAGAAATGCTTGTCTTCCTATCCAGGTGGATTATCCATTGCAAAAGGAGGGTGATTTATCGAGCAGTTGTGATTAGTAGTAATATGTTGTATTGAAAATTCAAAGCATTCACTTCTGTGCAGATGCAAATACAATCAGATTAACTTTATTTTCATCTTTGATTACATTCTAGTTAATAAGAGCATACTATGTGTGGTAAGCCAGTTTAACCATCTAGCAAAATGCATTTAATTTTAAAATTGGATATTGGAAGGCTTGGCAAATGCTGGGAGATTACTTAATAGAGTTAGTATGATGTTCCTATGGGGAACAACTACCCACATAGATTCCTGGTTGCTGAAAGCTCACAAACCGAACCGTCTCAAAGGCTTGAAATGAGGTTGTACCAACCCAAGAATTCCATGCTGGCTTAATCCTCGGGTTTCTTCCTGCAGTTTTTGTCTGTTTGTTTGTTTGGTTTTGGTTTTTTTTTAAGGCTTACAATCTATTGGTAAAACTCACACCCTGGACATATCAGCAGATTTTTTTTTTTTTTTCTTAGCAGATAATTCTGACCATAAATCAGCCTTAAAGATAAATACCTGGAAGTCTTGTCTGTTGAAACCTTGGAGCACAATACAAATGATAAGGTCTGCAGTACTACTGGCTATTTTCAAGGTGGATATTACCTCTCAGCACCTGAGTGATGAGTTGAGGTCTCCACATGAGTGATGTAAAAGACAAGAGAGAATTAGTGACTGCCCATTCTCCCACATGTCTGGTCACTTAATCTGCCAGTTTATCCAAATTATTGGGTTTATTCTTATTCCATCTCTAAAAATGTACCTGGGTCTGTATCATTATGCAAAGATGATCCCATAGAGACAGGTAGAGTACAATCACTAATTAAAGAGACTAATTCCTCATCCCTCCTCTCTTAAACCAGCCTCATTCCTTTCTAGTACAGGCATACTTGCATTTTTTTTTTTTTTTTTAATCTATAAATTGAAGGCAAGATTCCTCAGCACCACAAAGACTACAACCTGTTTTACTGGGATATTCACTATATTGCTATAGGCTGGGATGAGACCTGCAAAGCCTCTAAGGTATGCTGGTACTGCATTCCAGAAAGGGTTAAAGTAAGGGCTATTGGTTCCCTGCTGTTAAGGCTGGTATGTGGCACCTCATAAAATACACCATAAAACTACATTATTTAATAGATCTGAGTATTGCACCTGTTTCCTTAGCTCCTCTTAGGTGATTAAGTTTCTCACGAATGCCATTTGTTAATATGGGGCCACATCTTCTCACAAGGTAAATCTGTGAAATTTGGCAGGCAGCTGCTTTACTGCAGGTGCAAGATGAAAGACCTTTCCCTGGCTTGCCAAGAAGACAAATGATATTGTACTCAATCCATGGGAAAAATATTCTGACACAGAGGGAAGACCCTGTTTCTATGAAAGGGGAATAGAATTTTAGGGCTTCAATCATGTGCTTCCCTCCATTTGGGGGAATATGTTACCCTTAAAGGTTGAGAGGGGGACCAGAAGTCTTATTTTACATGAAGCCAGGCATTAAGCGAATCCCCCTGCTAAGGGAAGTCCTCTGATATTTGAAGCCAGTCATTTGTAATGATAAATGATGACTTTTACTCTTATGATCTATGAAAGCTTAACTACAGCTTAATTAAAGCTAATGCTCAGAATCCCATGGAAGGTGGAGCCATTACAAACTAACTTCCACCCTGAATAGTGTGGGTTTGGAAAGTGTGTCTTTGTTCCCTCTCTGGTGCCCTATCCAGTCCCATCTGGGTCTTCACACCTAAATTAAAGCAAGAGCTGACTAATTTTGTATTAGAATTTCCTTATGCAAGACTAAAAGAGGCCAAGTGCCTGGTTTCATCTCAGCCTCCTGTGCATTTACACAGGTTTTCTTTGAATCTGCAAATCCAGCTCGCCATAGACATGTCTCAGGGAGTCACTGGTCATGCTGGCTATCAGCTTCCGAGGTCCAGAGACCCAAGGCCGACACACTTCTTCCCATAGCACTGTGGAGTTGGGCCGGATTTCACTGAAAGGATGAAAAGAGAGGAAAGGTTTTACTTCCTGAAGAGGCAGATCCAGTTTTCCACCCTGATCAGGAAGCAGTGAGAACTCCTGATCTCTTCTTTCAGTTAATGGTGGCTAGAAAACTGGCTGGTTTCTCCTGTTAAAACGCAAATGAGACCCCTAAGAATGCTCTGCCAGGGCCTGCCAGTGACAGACCCTTGGATTCTGTCTTTTTCCTCTTGGATGCATCAGCATCTCTCTCAGTATATGTGATCCATGCAGTGTGTGGTGGAGCTGGGCTATACCCTACCCACCACAAGTTAGCTGAGCTCTAACTTGTTCCCAGGCCTCCACAGTAGCCTCATCAATGTGACTGACCTGCCTTGGCTTATATTTTGACCCTCTAGTTCCCATCTGGGACTCAACTCCTATCCGAACACCCTGGGTGCCTTTCCTGAGGTGCTGACACTCTGATTAGGTCTTACCAGACCTCTTAGGATTAGACCTTGTTCCCAGTCCCAAGTTCATAACCTTGCCTGCTGTCCATGGACTTTGAGTGTTTGTATGCTCTATGGTTTATAATCCTGTTTCAACTACCAAACTGGGTCCCCTGCCCATGCACTTTTCTGCTCCTCATTTGTTGCCTGCTAATTGTGGTCTTGGCATTCTCTTCTTTCTCTGCAACCCATGCTCTGAGGTCTTCCTAAGCTTCATGGTCAAGCCCACTCTGGTGCATAACTGAGGTCAGTTGGGGTTGGGGTATTTAAGCTTCTTTGGAGTGCTTCAGATGTCACCACATGCAGGCTTTAAGAGGAGATTATAGCAGGTTTTATGTGCATGATAGTCCCTTGAGGTAGGTATTATTTACCACATTTTAGAGTTAAGAAAAATGGAAGATAAAAAAATAAGTGAAACAACTTTTTTAAGGCCACAGAGGTGTTAATAGGAAGAGAAGAGATTTGAATACATGTTTATCTGATTTATAAATCCATGCCTTTCCTACTACTATATATTTCATACTATATCCTATAAGATGCTGACTTTTTGATTGCTGTGGTTTCTTTTCCACATGCTTGATTTCTCAAGCAAGACAGATAGATACCCATTTATTCTGTACTAACAGCTTCCTGTAAGCATTATTCATGGAGGACTCATGGCCTTTGTTCTCTCTCAGGGAGGGCATGTGCTGGTTAACTTAGTATGCAACCCTGGGCCGGTGCTTTTCTGGGATAGCATTGGGGAAATGAATGGTGACCCCATGCATGTTTTGAAAAGGGGAAAGGGATATAATTATTTTCAGAGCATATGAGGCACAGCATGTGAGAATAGGAAAGCAGGTAGATATTACTTAGTTCAATGCTCTGATTCTACAGATGAGTAGATTGAGATCCAAAGGGGCATATGGAAGCTTCCATGGTCACAGAGACTGATGGTCCAGACAACAGAAGAAGAGAAGTCCACTGGGGGACATAATGAGGATGCTTGTGTTCATAAATGAGAAAAGTGTTGTATAGATGAATTCTGTGGACAGATCCATAGATAGATAGGTCAGTGGCTGGAGGAAGGCACTTTCGTTAGCACCATGGAGGTTCCTGAGGAACCAAAGGATCTGGGAATAATGCTGTAGCTTCAGACTGAGGGTGGTTGGAGAGGTTGCAAGGAAGGAAAATTGTGAAAAAAAAGTCAGGAATGGTTCAAGGGACTCATCTGCATGAGCTTCCAGTTGCTCTTGGGGACTGAAACCATATTGTATCACTTTGGACAGACAGAGCCAAGGTGAAGGGAGAAATATGGGGCCACATACTTGTGCCTGACCTTCTATGTAAAGTTGGAACCCAAAGATTTCCTCAAATGTCACTAAAACTATATATATTTCAGCTGGTTCTAGGTGTATCCTCTGGGATAAGAAGGGGGAAAGGGCCCAAATCCCTTCCTCTCTTATATCTGTGGCCAGTGAATAGAGAAGAGTATCAAAGGCCTTGAGGATCTCTCTCTTTGGGGCTGCCCCAGGCATTGACCTTAACACTGAGAGTTTAAATATCTCAATTAATTTGGTATTTGCTAACACTTTTTCTAATTTTTGTTCTTTATAAATGTGACTATATAAATTATTTATATCAGTTACATAAAAGTCAAACTATGTGAAAAGTATAGACACATAACCTATACATGTATTTCTCAAACCCAGTAAATTGATTTTATGATTCAAGGTCTAAAAACCACTGACTTCACCATGGGTTTTCTCACCAGTAAAAGGTGGACACTATGGAATATTGAATAGGGTGTGAAGAGTTCATATTTGTACTGTGCTTAGAACTATGGCAAGGCATGGTAAGTGCCAAGTGTTAGGTATGTGGTGTTTTTATTATCACCATAACTTTTGTTGTTGTTGCTTGCTTTGCTTGGACCCTCTGCAAAATAATTTAGGACAATAAGTTTCTACATTCCAGTAAGGATGTAGAAAAACAGTTCTCCATCCTTAACTTACAATGATTAATTCAATGGGTATATAGGTTTTGAGATATTTATTTCTCAATAACTATGTTACTTCACCCTGATTCATTCATTTTCCTTTCTCTGGTTTCCCCAAGTGATTAATTCAAAACATTTCATGGAATAGCCTAAAGCCAGGGGATGCAGGTAAGAATTGGGTTGGCCAAAAAGTCCATATAGTTTTTCCGTAAAATAAAAGACACATGTTTCATTTTCACTAATAACTTTATTGATTTGGATATGTTGAGTATGTCAGCTATCTCCTGCTATTGGTTTCTAGTGGGTAGAGGCCACTAGATGCCAAACATCTCCCAATACATAAGACAGCCCCAGAGCAAAGACTAATTTGGCCAAATTGTCGATAGTACCAAGAAACTTCGCAAACCACTTTTGACACATTGAATTAGTTGCACAACCTTCTCCATACACCATACAAATTTATTTTGTGTTTCTGTTGTGTTTTTCTTTCTTGAAATAATATAGCATAATACACTGAAGATATTCTGTATTTATGCCATTTTCAATATTAAAATGGCTCCACAAATTCACCAATTTTCATGTTTTTTTTTTTTTTAAGTGCATGCTGATATGACAGCTGTCACAATGATATCTAACAAAGTTACTTTGAACGAAGTTAAAGACAACTAAGCACTACTAGAACCACAGTATGGAAAAAACCAAACGAACTTTTTGGCTGACCCAATACCTCAAAGAGAAACTATAGTCTCTGAGCTTTTCTTCATCATTTGTATATACTCATTAACTTGTCCACATGATGCTATTCACGCCTGTATCACTTATATGCATACATGTCTAGTCATCACATTTGAGTATCATACAAAGATATTCATACAAGAAGATACATATGCGGTCTAAGTATGCATTTATCTACAGATAGATACAGAAAGAGAGAAATAAATCCTTCACTCATCTTGGTAAATGGAGTAATATTGGAATAATCTCATTTGCCTGAAAATAGATGTGGTGATAGATGGTTCTCAGTAATGTGCTGAGCCATCAGGATATGCTGGCCATTTATCATCTTGAACGCAGGAGGCAAAGGGGATTATTATTACAATAAACTGCAACTCTCTATGGTCTGTCCTCTGTGTGTCTAGCCCTCAGCTTCTGTCCTACCTGAAAAACTCAAAATGTAAATCAAAATCACAAAATCAGGTAATTTTTCTCTTGAAATAACTCCCAGAATCTGGTCATTTTTTAAAGAAAAAAAATGAACCTGGAAGATAAATTATTTGATGTCCTGGGAGTATTCAGTGCAGAAACTTGAAAGCTGAGAGTCTGTGGGAGGAAGTGGGGGAGGAGCAGGAAGGCAAGCCTTCTTGGAGTAGGGCTGGCTTATACTCTGATCAAGGAATGAGACACGGTGCCCACTGCCTTCCTTGTTCGTAGTTCAATTCCCTGCTCACCAGCTCCCACCTTCCAGGCCCACTCCTTTGAGTAAGAAACTCCCTGCCTTCTAGTACCCTGGCAGAGGTGTGGGTGGACAGGCAGGGTGTTAACTCCCTTGATTATTCACCATTGGTATCCTAGAAAGGAACACAGTCTTGGGAAGGATTCTGATTCTACAGGATTGCTCTTTTTAGGAGTCCAAGGTGTTATATAGATCTGCCACTCTCCTATCAGAGCTTAGAAGCAGAGGGCACACTGACATGTTTCTAATTATTTGGCAATAGGGATGTGGGCACCAGCTGGCTTCAGTCTTGATTGTGAAGGTGTGTGCTGGAGTCAGGAGGAAATGGACAAGTAGTGCTCTTTCCAAAGTCCCAAACTCATCCTAGATAATAAGTATTTTCTAATTTTCACAGCCTCTGAGAAATAAAGCTTCCCTGGCTCTGGAGAAATCCACCTTCCTGGATTTGAATTCCCATGAGAGATTGAGGACATGGTGTTCTGTCTGTTACCTATTTGCCATAGACAAATATGGATATTGAAGTAACTAGTTATAGTACCTTAAGCAGAGTGTGAGTGGGAGATTTGCCTAGTGTCCGTGTAGTGACTGGTCTCTTTCATCCTTTCCTTGATTAACTCCATTTTATCTGCCCCAATGTCAGATACTAACACTAAACAATTCACTGGATACTCAGCCTACTTTAAGCTTTATAACCCCTAAATGGTGGGTCATTGTACTGTATAAGCATTAAAGTTTTTCTTCTAACACATAGATTGTTTCTTTTCACCCACTGGCTTTCAATAAAGCCAAGTTTTAAAAGTAGGAGGAGGTTCTGGTATCCTCAGATGAAACTTGCGGGGTTACTGTTTGAAATGAAAAAAAAAAAAAAAGAAAAAGGATGCAGCAGGGGGCTGTTTTGAAGAAGAAATGTGTTTTGCTTTGCCTGAGTAATTCTTGCATCTGGTTCCAGTGGGAACCAGTATAGGTGAGTGAGTGAGTCTATAATTTCTGACAAAAGCAGGATTACTATTGCTGACCTCTCCCTTTACCTGTGGTTGATTTCTAATTTAATTCTCTTTTTTTCTACTGCAACTTTCCTATTAGCAGAGGAAGGTTGTTATGTTTCATGCTTGCATATTTTTAAAGCGCTCAAATTATTTTATCTGCTGTTTATTGCATCCACAAGCATCAGGCATCTCTTAAACTATGGGAAGCAGAAGCTGTGAGTACTGTAATTTGAAAGAAATTCAGAAAGCCCTTAGTGGGAAAATTGGTTTTTAAAGGTGCCCAGAAGGGGTGAAGGAGGCCTTGCATTTGTTCTACAGATTTCAGAGTAATGTTGCTTCTATAAAGGACATTGGGGAAATTCTTAACATATCTGGTCATCAGGTGGTTTCCAAAGCTTCCCATCTCCCTTTTCTATACTTTAGAAGGTCACCCCATAGGAAATTTTCTAGGTTGAATGATACTAACAGGGACTTATTTGTGGTAGAAATGAAAGTAATGAACCTCGAATATTGGGATCCATTCTGGGTGTCACACTCTAAGAGGATCACTGATAAATTGAGTATGTGGGAGAGAGAGGGAGCTAAAACCATATTAGTGGTAAGAGGAATGAAGTAAGGGTAGGTGTAAAGAAGACTCAGGGAAGATGTGACAGTTATCTGCAAACATTTGCAAGTAGTAGATGGAAGAGAGTTGGGCCATACTCTGTGTAAAGGTCCAAATGACAGAATTAGGATCATTGGTAGGATCAAAAGGTACAATTGTTTTCTAACAATTAGAACTCATTGACCATGGAATAGTGTGTTTTCTTGGATGACAGTCTTTGTCAGTTGAAGTCACAGAAGCTGAGAATGGTATGCATAGTCTGATGGTGTGAAGTGTGAATGAAGCAGAGTTTCATTGTGTTATTACAGAGCCTGTGTTAGCCATTGGTTCCCTGATTAGGGAACTAAGCCTACCACTTTTC
Source organism: Noctilio leporinus (assembly GCA_004026585.1). Lineage (NCBI taxonomy): Eukaryota > Metazoa > Chordata > Mammalia > Chiroptera > Noctilionidae > Noctilio > Noctilio leporinus. The sequence continues at coordinate 20,298 of PVIW01004342.1, forward strand.
AGGTTCACCTTTTTTCTATTGAAATCAATAGTTCTAGAGAGAGTGCTTGGTTGGTAAAATCTGAGAGCTGGAGTTGAAAAGAAAGGATCCAAGCAAAGGAACACCTCAGGAATAATATTTGACACTTAGTAGGAACTCAACAAATATTATTCAAATTGCTACATGACTAAGAAGTATGGCAAAATGCTTGAAACTTGGGTTTTGGAATTAGCCTCCCTGAGTCCAAATCTTGGTGCTACTCACAAGCTGTGCACCTTGGGGCAAGCCAGTTGACCTCTCAAAGCCCCAAATTCCTCTCCTACTGAAGGGAGATAAAAACAGTACCCACTTCATGTGGGTGTTTTTAGGGATTAAACAATGGAAGTGTTTAGCAAATCAACCCTGTTTTAACCCCCATGCTCCATAGAAATACCAGAAAGAAAGTAGCAGCTTCTCAGACATTTTCACTGGGAATTAGATATAAGTTTGGGAAAGACACAGATATAGAAAACTTCCCAGAGCCCCATGTCACTGTCCCCCAGCCTCCAGCACATACCGGAACATCTTCCTCATTGGTTTTGTCACTCCGGGACCATCCAGGCGTATCCACACATTTTGTAGAGTTTCTTTTAAAGGATTGGTGAACTCAACTGTCACAACCATGTCAGAACCAACCATTTGAGCACCACGGACCTGAGAAATGAGTTGGAGAACACAGTTCATTAGCAGCACGTAAACCTCTCTCTGCTTTTCTGTGTCCTTAACCACCTTCACTTCTGCTTTGGTTTTACAGTAGGATTATTTTTTGGCAATGGAACCACTGCAATGAGGATAGCTTACTGCTTTGACTGGGAGATACCTACTGAGATAAAGATGGAAAATTACTAATTAGAATCATACTCTTTTCTTCATTATCAAACCACCCTAATTAGAGCTCAGGTTAATTGCCTGGCTACTGGCTGCTCTTTGTTAGCAGGAGATGGAAATGCAACAGATTTCTGTGGTGAGGGCAACAGGGCCAACTCTGCTTCTGGATGGGGCTCAAATTTCCTGTCAGAACCTGGGGAATTCCTGAGTTCAAAAGGAAAATGCTCCAGGAGGCCTGTGCCTTTTCACTATTAGAGACACACCGTAGAGAAACGTGTCTGAAGTGGGAGTCCTCATTGTTGTACTTGAAGAAGAGAAAGCTGGACACTAAAATAGTCAGAAGAGGCTTCATCTGCAGCTACAACATCTGAGTCTGGGGTGTGTGAGGCTATTTGTGGGTGAGTTTATCTATAACAAATCTCAGAAGTATCAGGTATTTGGCAGGAGATGACAAAGTTCAAAGCCAGCTTCAACACTTCCTAGCAGTAGGGCCTGTCACATCCTCAACCTTTCTGAGAGTGTTTCCTTGTTTCTGAAATGGACTGACATTTCCATGGGGTGATCTAAGGAGAATGCTATTATTAGCAGTTTGCTTTGATGCTGTGTTTACTCTGTGCCAGCCCTGTGCTACACGCTGGGAACTATGTGCTTTCCCAACATTAGCACAATGTGCTGGAAAATGGCTGGGGGGTTGGGGTGAGGGTCCAGCCTTTGCTTGTTTGCTTAAGGGTTGCGTGTCCAAAATGGATGGATCCGCATAAGCATTAAGTACCTTGGGAATGCTATAATAAAAGTTTTTCTTTGTAAGAAAGGGGTGGAATGAGATGATACACAGAAAGCAGCTAGCACACTGCATAGCACATGGCAAAGACTTAGTACGTTATAGCTTCTACATTTTTGAAATGGTGATGCTTGGGGTAGTTTGTTTTATTCAACTTATATTCTAGCCCACTTTCCACTCCAAAGTCTAGCCAATGCCCAGTAAATATTTGTTAAAATAGGTTCACTGCTTAAAAATGAATTTAATGGTTATTTGATTTTTCTCTATAATAACCCATTAATACACCTTATTTCTTTAAGAAATGTGTGTAATATAAAAATATCATGTGGAAATGAACCTATCTTATGAAAGAGGGATGATATTGCCCAGAGAAGAAGACTCTACAATCAAGAATAGAACTTTATGGCTTAACTCTTTAAGATACAATTTATAACTAAATCTATATCTATGGGATCTTTAACTCTGCAAGTAAAATAAAAATTGCAGCCAATTCCCAAATCCCCATCTCATGGGACAGGGTGCGTGGAGAATAGGTTCAGGGGAGTCAGGGTGGACCACAAATGATCAGGATTTTAACTATAGCAGAAGTCACCTGCAGAGCCCAGACTGTGGGCCAGGTCATGCGTTCTGCACTTCAGTCAGTGGTCCTCAGCCTGGCACGCACAATAAAATCACTTGGGTAAATTTAAAATTACAGGGGTCTAGGCCCACACCAAACAATTCCATTAGAATCTTGGGTGGAGGAGCCTGTCTACTTCAAGCAATCCTGTTGATTTCTAAGGACCAACTTAGAAAACTTCCCCCCATCCTCAGTTAAAAACTGCTGATGCAGACAAAACATTTGGAAGACAGACTGGATTTTTCCTTTTTTCTACATGTCCTGACTCCATCACAGATGTTGGAAGTACAGAAATGCATTATAAGAATAATTTTCATGATACTAGGTTTAATTCACAAGTGTCTCCAAAATATTTTTCCTAATTGAAAAATATTTTTTCAGAACACTTTTGCATTAAAAAAAATACAAACCAAAGATAACATTTACAAAAACTGTCTGAATATGAGAAAGTGAGACTGCTCCAAAGACACCATTGGTAAAAGTATTTGTGATGTTCACTTTAATTTGGGGGTGGGGGTGGATATTGTGAAGCCATCTGCCTTCACCTGCATGCTTTGACAAGTCTGAGCATAAGCCCCTTAAAAAAATTTGATAATAGCTACTGACCCTTCCTCTACACAGACATACAAAGTAACAAATCCAAGAGATGGGCACACTTGCATGTAGTTTTACGAGTCATTTAGATAGACCCATGTCATCTGCCATGGACCTCTAGAACTCATGGGCTTATAGGTTGACAGTCATTTCCAAAGACTGGTAGAAAAGCTCTATAGAAAGGTCCTGGGGCTGTGGAAAGCCAAGTGCACCTTTCCAGGTCACTGATGAAAGTGATAGAGAAAGGGTATTTGAAAGGTTAGCCCATGTGTCTGGGCCTTCAGGGATCGGTTTTAGATCTGAATATGATTAGAAGGGTAAGTCTTCTCAGATAATTTCATATGTCATGCCTAATCAGTTTGCTTCCAAAGAGTATTAGTGGCTGGCAGGGTTATTTAAACACTGCCCAGCCTTCCCTGATGCTGGAGTGGGGAAGAGCCCAGGGAGAGTTGGAAATGAAAAAACAAAACAAAACACAAAAAAGATTGTAGAGTAGTTCCTTTGCAATTAACAAAGACTCACTGTCCCTTTTCTGACATTTGTCTCCTGTACCCAAATTTAAATTTTCCTTTACTTGAATACTAAAATAATAATGAACCTTAAAACTCAAACCAAACCAAATACAAAGGCCTGCCCAACGTTTAACATCACCTATTGTGCTTAGGAAATTAAGTGGTGGTATTTCTCCCCATTCTTTTGAGAAAAATGGAGCATACGCATAATATTTTCATAATGTGTGTTGATTTAAGTGATGTGAAATGCTGTGAATGATAACTATTGTGAGTGAAAATGTCTGTTCAAATATAATTTTTAGTAAAAAATGCAGTTTTTCTTCAATGCTGTATAAATAATTCCATATTAACTTTGTTATATTTCTGATTTTCTTGCTCTCATAAAGTTTTAATTAAAGAGAGCCTTTAGCAATCCAGGGATGGTTAGATTAAGAAGATACTTTTGTGAGTATTCACCTTAGAGAAGAGAAGCTATTACTTGAACCAGGGAAGAGGAAAAAGCATATGTCATACTTGGCAACATTAAATACTTTTTTATGTGTTTGATGGTCCTGAGTCTCTAAAATTTTCCATTAAATATATCTCTGTTTTGAAAAATTGACAGAATATTCTTACCAAGCTAAACATCACTCACCAATATTAACATACTGAGTTTTGTTTTTTTGTTATTTCATGATAATGAGCAACTTCTGATTCTTTGGTAAATAGGAAAGTTGCTAACACATATACATAAACTTTTGAGAAGATATTTCTTTTTAGAAAATCACAATATCTCTGCAAGGAGTATATGCTTTATAATATACATAACTATATTAAAAATTGAAACTAAAATGAAAGAAAATTTTTGAGAAAGGATAAATATAGTTGGTGATATGATTCATATGATTCATGAACTCACCTCACAGTTCTTACTTCCAGTGCTCTCAATCATTGTTAGATGTATTACTGGAAGATGAACTTTTTTCTCTTCCTCAGCTTGTGATCACTGCAGGTAATAAGCAGCTGCTTATTTGTGAACTACGCACATCAGCACAGGCACCACCACTGCTGTTAGCTAACACACTTAGGTTGGCATTTACTAAACAATGCTAATGATTTTAAGATGTCCAGGCAGCCCTGGTGGTATGACTCAGTTGGTTGGAGTGTTGTCCTGCAAACTGAGTGGTTATGGGGATGACTCCCAGTCAGGGCACATGCCTAGGTGGTAGGTTTGGTTACTGGTTGGGTCACAAACAAGAGGTAGCCAATCGATGTTTCTCTCTCACATTGATGTTTCTCTTCCTTCATTCTCCTCTCTATAAAATCAATAAGCATGTCCTTGGGTGAAGATTAAAAAAAAAAGATAGCCAGACCATGTCCTACATCTGCACCATACAATATGGTAGCTCTTAGCAACATGTGGCTATTTAAATTTAAATTAATTTGATTAAATTAAATTAAATTAAAAATTCAGGTTCTTATTTGCACTAGCCACATTTCAAGTACTCAATAATTATGTGTGGCTAGTGGTTATTGTATTGGATAGGACAGATTTAAAATATTTTCATAATCATATAAAGTTCTATTGAGCAATGCTCTTGAGTTCATATATATATATATATATATATACTCCTTTAATCCTCACTACCATATGCGGTAGATACTGTAAGTCTTTATTTTACAGATGAGGAAATTGGGGCATAGGGAAGATAAGTCACTTGTTAAAGTTCACATAGACAGTAAGTAAGGGAAGAGAGACTTACATGCAGATAGTCTGGTACCAGAGTCACTGTTTATCTCCCAAAACTGACTCTGGATTAGTAAAAATAATATGAATCTTACACTTTTTAGTATTCAGTGAGTAATGCAGGCATTCTTCTCATCATTTTATTTGTATTATCTTACTTAATCCTCCCTACAGTCCTACAGGTTTGAGAGAAGACATGATCATTACATATTCTATATCATATTCCACTGTTAGATTGAAACTTACAAGGTAAGCAAAATGCCCAAGTTACAGAGCTGGTAAGTTGGTAGAACCCAGATATAAACCTAAATCTTTCTGACTCCAAAGCATTCATACTTAAATACCACATACGCTGTAATCTCCCACAGCACAAAGGCAAAAACAGTACATTTCTTTACTAGAAATAGCCTCATTATATTCTGAAATCCACAAAGGAATTATTTGCTGTGCTGCCTTATATTTTCACTGAACTATCAGTTGAGTGCAGTGATTGTTACTTGACCCTGAACTAAATTTGAAAGCATATATACAACTACCTCTTTCTTTTTGACTTTATGGGGAGAGATTCAGATTTTTATGCCAGAGTAAAATGTGGCATTAGGGCCTTGATATATTATATTACTTGATGATAATAGGATTTTCTATTTAGTGTAAAAGATATAATTTTTTAAAATAACCAGTAACCCAAATATAGTGGGATTATATAATAAGGTAAATGGGACTCATTATTCTTAATGTTTTTCTTTATGTGTATCTTTTTTTAAGTTGAAAAAAATGGCAAATAGGATATGTATAGAGCAAATTATGTTTTAGATACTGCAGTTATAAGAGATTTCTCATTTTCATTCCCAAGTACAAGCTATTCTGAAGCTGTACTTCCAAAGGAGATAAAATGTACACATTCCAGTGGCCAGGCTTACTCACTGACATGGTCTGTCTAGGATATGCTCTCCTGGCTGATGGAGCTCACACCAATGTCTGGTCCTTTGTGAACATCAGCTATGAGTGGGTATGGAGTAAAAAACCTGAGAATGTAAAGTCATGGCTGGGGACACCCTGCTGAGGACCTCAGATAGGCATGTCTGATTTTCTCCAGAGATGATGTAGGACCATATCATGGGGCAAAACCACAATGGCTGAGACCATACTTGGGGGAAACTGAGGGAAAATCTTGCTGGATTCAGGGTCTGAAGACCAGGGGTTGCCGCAGTGTATCCTTGAGCCAAGTGGCTTAACCTCTCTGGCCCCAGTTTTGTACATGGTTATGGAGAGGATTCAATGTGAAAAGGTCTGGTAGAACATCTGAAACATATTAGCATTCACTGAATCTAAATACTGCTGAGGTTTAAAGGAAGAAATGTTGCCAGGGTGACCATGAGAACCTCCTCATACCTAAATTTCCCCAGGGAAAATGAGTTGGACTTGGTTTCTTAGATATTGGGAAAGAGAACCACAAAGGTGGAAGCCCCCACCAACACTGTCTAAAAAGAAGTGGAGAAGCCTAGCTCCCCATGCCCCTGCCCTAGCCAGCATTGAGGCTCAGTCAGTCTCAGATGGTGGTGCAGATGGGTTTTTACGAATTATCCACTTTCAAAGGCCTTGTATATACTGAGAACCTCCCCCCCGCCCCTAGGCTGTGTGGCAGTGGTGGTCAGCCCATGAGAAAACAGGGCAGCGGTGATCCTGGAGCTGACCAAGGAATGAACAGAAAGACCAGCAATCTGTCAAGGAAAAAGTCAATAACAACGTTCTCAATGTTGAGTTTTGTGATGTTCTGCAAAGGCTGAACATTCTGGTGCCTGAGCTGTTTAAGAATGCCACTCGAAAGAGTTTATTTCCCAGGTACTGAATGGAGGTCATCTGAGGAGTGACAGCCTCTGTCTGCTATTTTTCCCCTCAGCCCTACTCCAGGCTCTTGAAAACTGGCATCTCTCATATGAAGGAACACCATGTACACTTGATACTCAGTGCTCAGATTCAATGCCACTTTAGGCCAGAGGGCCACATGCTGCTTTAAGCAGTTCTCAGGGTATGACAGTGGGCTTTCCAGGCATAGATGGCTCTAGGGAAAGAGGCAGGAAACTTTTATCTGCAACTACCAGGTCCCATCATGGGCTAAGCCTTCGCACAAACATTAAAGATGTTAAGTCATACAAACCTTGTGTTTTCTATCTGATTGTGATTTGTAGGAGGAGGAGTATTATAATTATTAGTGTGTTGAGCATTTTGTAAGAGGGAAGACTGAACTTCAGAGAAAGGGGATGTGTGTTTATTAGAGAGAGAGAAAAGAAGAAGAAGAGGAGGAAGTGGAGGAGGAAGAGGAGGAAAAGAAGGAGGAGGAGGAAAAGAGGAGGAGGAGGAGGAAAAGAGAACAAGGAGGAGGGAAAGAGGAGGAAGAGGGGAAGAGAGGATAAATAAAGTGGAGGCTAGATATGTGCGGTGGAAGCTAATAGATATTGGTCTTCATTGAGTACTTACTATGATCAAGGTATTGTACCATGGTAATCTCTGTATGTGAATTATTTCAGTGATCCCTCCCAAAAACCCAAGGAGGTCAGTTCTATTATGGACCCATTTTACTTATGAAATGGTTGAGTAATTAGACCAAAGCAGCCCAGGTAGGATTATGAACCCAGGTGGTCTGACTGCAGCCATCTCTAAGCCACCATGCTACTCTGCATCTCTACCAAAGAGGCCATGTGTCCCTGCTGGTGTTCTTGATCTAGTGGACTTGGATGAGAACATAAAAAATGTGAAACTTCACTGCTGACAGTGGGAGAACATCCTCCCTGCAGAAAGCTATTCCCACATCACAGATCCCAAACAAACCAGTCTGTAGCTTGGAGACCAGATGAATTCTCCCCCTTGCCTCTATCCTCTCCAAAAAATAGCTGTTCATTAAAAATCAGAATGCTAAAGAGTCTTTTTCTGACTTAAACCATCTTACAACTATCAACACATAGGAAGGCAGAGAAAAATTCTATGTCTGCTTTTAATAAAAAATATTTTTCTCTTCAAAATATTTTGATAGCATAGAAAAAGAAATGTGTGCTCATTAAAATTTAATGACTGTTTCTCCCTGACGTTTTCCATATGAAGATCACACACTATGACTCATGATGGTGGGTGTTGGGAATAGTTAACTTATCATCATGGGGAAGAATGCAATCCGAGACTAGGTTCATAAGGATGTAAGTACGTGTCCACTGGCCAACTGCTTTGGTTGACAGGTGTCTGAATCCCACCTGTGGATTTGGACATGCGGGATTAATATTGTTCCAGGTTGGCATCTATTTTCTCTAAAAGGGGGCTAGTTCAAAACAGCTTCAAACTTGCTGCCAGGTAACTCCATTCCCAAGGCTGATCTCAGGACTCCCAGAATAGGACAATGATTTGGGCAATGACTTTGAGGAGAAGAGAGAAAGAAAAGAGGCTCCAACTATTGGGAGGGCAGAGTTGGCCATAATGTTATCCCTATGTTCTAGAATCTTCACTGAAGTCTCCGTTCATAGACCCAGTTATAAAGCTCTCATCCAAAAATTTTTGATTCACCTTATAATGGCCCCAACCTGCCTTTCTAGGTTAATCGTAATTAGCCCACTGCTTCCAGCCTCAACTCCAACCAATGTAGGCTTCTAGTTGCTCCCCATTTACCTCTCTCTTTGTCCTTGATTCCATTTTCCCCTTGATCTGGAGTGATCTCTCCATCCATCTCTACTGCATGAAATGCTGTACACTCATTGAGGATCATCTATTGCTCTACAGCCTTAATTTTTGATACCCTACTTCAACCTAACTCATGTGATCTCTCTCTCTCTCTCTCTTAAAAACACAGATGCTTTTGTGAAAGCAGTCACCATCTTCCACTTTCTGTGAGAGTAATGTAACGTAGTGGTTATTTCCACAGACTTCTGAATCAGAAAGGCCTGGGTAAGAAGCTTCACTCCTTCTCTTACTAGGCATTTAATCACAGGTAAGTTGCTTACAAGCAGTAATAATAACAATAATAACAATCACCCCTCAGAGGTCCAAGATGGAGGCATAGATAGTCACGCTGCATCTTGTCCCATAACCAAAGATGATATATCTACTTCAAAACTAGAGACATCCAGAAATTCCTGAATGTAGAACTGCCAGAAACACAACAAACACAAGATAAAAGAAAACACTCATCCAGACAGGTTGAAGGGGCAGAGCTGGGACACAGAGGAAGAGGTTAGGTTAGCTGTTTGCCAGGGAACTGCCGACACACTTGGAGGGGCAGCTGCGAGAGTTGGCAGCACAGGTGGGAGAGCTGTGGTGAAAAGAAAAATCACAGCAGGAGCATCTATTGAGTTCTCCCCGCATCAGACCAGATTAAGTAGCTCACTGTTCCAGTGCTGGGGGAGAAAAATAAGGTCACATTGTGTTTTCTGACTGTGAAAACCAGTGGGGGTTGGGGCAAAGGAACTATTGGGAAGAGTTCATTTGTTTAGAGGCTCCCATAGTTCTGAAACATCCACAGAACCACCCATTCTGGGAACCACAGAACTAGAGAGGAGCTAGCCCCTTATGGGAACTGGGAAGCAGGAGAAGGGCCTGAAAAAGGGGTGAGTGCTGAGCAAGCTGCATAGTTCCCTCTCAGACCTCCTCTACCACAGACAGTGCCACTACCTGGTAAAACACCTAAGGCTCTGCCCCTTACAACTAACAGGTGCCACAACTCTACCTAAGACATAGAGGGAAACACAGGAGACTGTCTAGATGTGGAGACAAGAAATATGACTCAAAAAAAAAGGGCACAAATCAAGGTCCCAGTGGCTGAACTAAGCATCAGAGAAGTAGCCAGTCTGACAGATGAACAGATAGCCAGCTTGACAGATGAATAGATAGCCAGCTTGACAGATGAATAGATAGCCAGCTTGACAGATGCACAGTTTAAAATGCTGGTAATAAAGATGCTCACAGGCTTGACAGATATGCCTGAATACAGTAAACACATAAGGGAAAAAGTGAAGGCTAAGTCAAGTGAAACAAAGGAAAATACACACAAAACCAATGTTGAAGGGAAGAAGATTGGGTTAAAATTAATGATTGGGAACATAAAGGAGAAATAAATAGTCTATCAGCACAGAAAGTAGAAACAAGAATTGAAAGAAACAAGAAGAGGATTAGGAACTTCTGGGATGAAATTAAACAAATCAACATCTGAATTACAGGAATGCCAGAAGAAGAAGAGGCAGGGCAAGAAATCGAAAACTTGTGTGAAAAAATAATAAAGGAAAACTTCCCAAATTTGGCAAAGAAAATAGACATACAAGTACAGGAAGCACAGAGTCCCAAACAAGCTACATCCAAATTGAACCACACCAAGGCACATCATAATTAAAATGCCAAAGATTAAAGATAAAGAGAGAATCTTAAAAGCAACAAGAGAAAAGGAAAGAGTTACATACAAAGGAGTTCCAATAAGACTATTAGCTGGTTTCTCAAAACAAGCTTTGCAGGCAAGAAGGGCCTGACAAGAAATATTCAAAGTGATGGAAAGCAAGGACCTTCAACCAAGATTGCTCTATCCAGCAAAGCTATCATTCAGAATGGAAGGGCAGATAAAGTGCTTCCTGCACAAGGTAAAGCTAAAGGTGTTCATCATCACCCAGCCCTTATCATCTGAAATGTTAAATGGACTTATTTAAGAAAAAGAGGATCAAAATGGTGAACATTAAAATGACAACAAACTCACAACTATCAACAAAAGGAAAAAAAAAAAAAAAACCAGAACCTGAAAAATGAAAAAGAAGGAAGCTGACAAAAACAAACCAAGCACACAACCAGAATAGGATCAGAATCATAGGTATGGGGATCATTGGGAGGGTTATCAGCTGAGAGGAGGGAGGGGACAAAATGGGGAAAAGGTGCAGGGATTAGGAAACATAGTTAGTGGGAACAAGATAAACAGGAGGAAGTTAATAATAGAGGAAAGGGTGAATCAGAGAACTTACATGTACCACTGATGGACATGAACTAAGTGGCGTGTGGGACTGTGGGAGGGAACAGGGGGACTGGGTAGAGAGGAATAAAGGGAAAAGAACTTGGGACAGCTGTCACAGCATACTCAATAAAAAATATAAAAAATAATAACAATATATACTTGGTATTTCCTGTGAGTTGGGCATTAGGTATCCATTAATTCATTATATACGCACAACAACCCTATCAAGTAAGTATTGCCATGATCTCTTTTTTCAGGTGAGAAAATGATGATAAGAGAGATCAAATGATGAGTCCAGGGTCACCCGGTTAATTATGTTAGGAAAACAGGCTTTGAACTCAGATAGCTTGGGCCCAAAGCCCATGTTTTGAACACTACACTATAGGGGACTACTCTGTCTGGGCCTTAGTTTTCTCATCTGTGAAATAGGAATTATAGTAATACTTACCTTGTAAGGTGAGGATTAAATAACATAATACAAGAGAAGTATAATAACATGGAGCACAATAATTTATAGCTGCTATCATTGTCATCACCACATGTGCCTGTTCCCTCCTCTTGCCCATGAGCTAAGGACAGATAGGAGGGCCATGTCCCCCTCACCCTTTGGTTTTCACATCTCCTTTCCAGCACCTGACACATTCATTGCAGAGACCGTGAGAAGTTCTTCCAGTTGTGGCCCTGTACCAGGCTCAGAGAGATTGACAATGATGTCCAGCATCTTCCTAGAATTTGGGGAAGTGTCCTAGGCTATTCTGGACTGCTGAGCCATTGTGCTTTTTTTGTACTTTCACTGTATTTAGCTCTCTCTCCCTCCCACTTTATTTCATTTATTTGACTCCTCTCCCTAGGGTGTCCTGTGTAATACTCAATGTAACACTTTCTCTGTGACCTCTTTCCTTCCCTCACTCTCAGGATGAAGACTGCAATCTGGATGCCACAACTGTATTTTATTTCTCAAGGAGGCTAAGCAGCCTCCCAGGTCCCCAGGCCATTAGCCAGAGTTTCTGGAATCAGGGCCTCTCAGCTCAGGGACATGGTGGATGACTTTTAAGGTTTGAGGTGCTTTACCCAGGAACACCTCTTTCCCTGCTCAGATTTAGTTTGTTCTTGAGGTTGATGTGGTTAATAAGATTAATGGTTAAGGAGCAGCTTCTGTGAGGCTACCTCCCACCTCCTTTCCTGAACAATCTTGGCACCAAATAGAAGCCCGAATTTCCATTTTCCTTATGCTTGAGTCCCCATCAAACAGTTCTACCTCTAAATGAGCTTCCCCAGGAAAAGCATCCCTGATACCTTAATGGAAATTAAAAACAAAACAAAAACACAACTTTTTAAAAAGCACACCCTCCCTGCCCAGCTCCTGCAACTGGTTGGAAAAGGTATTTTGTTGATTTTGCCCCTGGGGAATTAAGCTGTTCATTAAGTGAACCCAGAAGATAACTAACAAATAATCCTTCTGATTAATAATGTCTAAAAGATGAAAGTTACTAGTTTCTTTTATACATCCAGTTTACTTTCAGCAATGCAAATTCAGTTACATTCTGTGTGGTGGTTTTAGCACTGCAGGGCTCTGTAGTGCTCTCTCCTGAGCCCTTCCCAGGCTGTTGCTGCATAATTGAGAAGAGTGTGCAGGCCTTGCCCCTCCTGGGAAAGCCTCCTAGGTTGAGTCCATGAAGGAGAGTGGGAGAGAATTAGGGGGAGAATAAGAGAACCTCAGGGTACTGCCCATGTCTCCCAGGTGCAGTGGGCCAGGAGGGCTGTCTGCCTGCTTGGGGGTGGTAGGCAGGCCCATCCTGCTTATGGTACCCAGCGCCTTACACTATTGAATTCATGTTTTCATGGGTGATGGTACCTCTGGAGGGATGTCAATACCATGCCTCCATTTTGTGTTTGTTTCCTATTCTGCCTACAGACCCTGCACATCCTCATTTTTGTCTCCTTGGGCCTTTTATGCAGATGGTGCTTGGATGGGCCTGTCAGGGGTGACTGGGGCGAAATAACTAAACAGAGACAATGACTTAAGCCTTTCTAGAAATAAAGGGCCTGGGGTTTTTATCATCAGTGGGCACCACATGTCTGTGTTTGGATGAGACTTGTCTCAGGGTTACTCATTGTATGGTAGTCCTCAAGTGCCACCCATATGGCATGAGATGCAATAAAGCTGCCATTTTGAGTGCCACTCAACAATTATTTGGTTTATAAATGATTCACAGAAAATCATTGTTAAGACATCATTCGTAAGACACAAGGCCTAACTCCCTTTCCCTACCCAAAGCTACCCCCCCGCCCCCAACTCTAGGGGCATTTCAAGTACTGGAAATTTTATAAAACTTTAATTTGGCTATTGCTTTAGAGAAATGCAGCTTAGGATCTGTTAGCACAGATCCTCTTAATAACTCTTAATAATGTTAAGAAAAATCTTCTCCAGTGACTTGGGAAGATCTCTAAGCCCTGGATAAGGCTGGCAGGAGAGGCCATATCCCCAAGGATCTGCTAGAGGCCTGGTTTCTGCTCACAGGACAGAAAGATGGTCGGGGATAAGGCCAGCTGCCAGCTCCTGACCTAACAGTCTACCATATTCAGCCCTCCTCAGCCAGGCCCCTTCCAGTCACCTGGGCAGTGATTTCTGGTGGTAAATGGGGAGACAACTGTAAAACTACTAGTCAAATAGGCCAAAACAAATGAACCAAAACAAAAACAAAAACAAAAAAAACCCAACAACAACAAAAAAACCACCACACATTGTGGTGACAAAAGTAAAAAAAGTGGTTATCTTGGTAATGGGGGAGGTGGTATTTACTGGAAAAGGCCTGGGGGAACTTTCTGAGGTATTAAACACACTCTACATCTTCATCTGGTCAGTGGTTGCAAGGTGTGGACATATGTAAAAAGTCATTGTCCTCAAGCTGACATTTCAGTTTGTGCATTCTACTGTATACAATTATATCTCAATGAACAATAGTGCTGTCCAAAACTCAGGTGGGAGATGATCCAAGTGGTTTTCATTTCGTGCCATGCCTGTTCCACTTTGTGGAGGCAGTGAGAATTCTAAGTATATGTATCCATTACACATCTTTATCTTCCTCCACATGTGTTTTTATACCTTCAGGTTATATTTATATCTGCAGCCAGATCTATATATTTAAATCTGGAGAGGAGAAAAAAGTGTTATGTATGTGTGTCTATATATAGGGTGGTTTACTTCTTTCAAAGAACAGGAGGATCTTAGCTCCATTTTAATTTTTTTGGAGCAACACACACACGAAAACACAGTAAGCCTGAATAAATAATTAACAACTTTGCCATTCTCCCTTATCTGAGGTGCTAAAACTGACCTTGATGATGATCTTGGGGATCGTCAGCACAGTGGTCTTCTGCTTGGCCAAAATATCCCCAGTCTCATTGACACGAGCTGTGACAAAGAAGTGCAGGGATGCTTGTTCCAGCAGCTGGCCCATGTACTCGCCGGCTCTGACCAGCACCACCTCTTTCTTGACTGGCAGAGGAAAACAAACATGCCAGGTATCAAGACCTGAGACAGGATCTGTTTTACTCTTCCCAAGCACCCCCATCTTTGCCACATTTGCACAGCACCCACCAGAAACACAGCAAAGGTGAGAGAGAGGCAGATGGAACAAAGAGTCAATCAGGGATAAGTTCTCCTGCTTCTGGGTAAAGAAAGAATGTGTTGGATATTTAATATTCAATAGAATCTTACTAGAGAAACTGAATCAGATTTTCTGGACAGTGCTTTTGCAGCTGTAAAATACAATGCCATGTTTAAAATCAAGGACTAAGGTTTTAACTGCAGCTGCTTTGATTTCGGCAGGAACACTCTCAAGGTGGCAGATGTGCAGCAGTGAAGTTCAAGGACACCATTCTCTCCTGCAATAAGAAACATCCCATGCAGGCCATGGGCCATGCTGGAGCAAGACTGTCAATTACCTAAACATTTTATTTCCTTGTAGTGCTCCGTATTTTCTTTCCAGCTTCTTTTGAACCAATCTGACATTTTCCATTTAAGAGAAAGAAGTTGTTGAAACTAGTTTTCACCATAGGCACTCAACTTTCTCTCTTGTTTGCTGCTTAAAAGACTTCTGTGCTAAAGGCTTATTTCCTAAAGCAACTGAGGTCAGCTTTCAGGATGACACTGGAGGATGAGCAGTGGTCCCGGCTCCCTCTGTTCACCATCAGGCTGAGAACAGGGATCCTATCTTGTGGTTCTTGCCCTAGCAGTGAGGTTTGGTTTGGTGGCATGGCCCACTTTCTCTATCACTCCCATGTCCCACAGCCCAGGATTCTAGAGAGCAAAGGGTAGTTCTTCTGTAGGCCAAACCCGGGCTACACCTGCTGCTACCTACATGGTCAGAGCCACAGCCACATGTGAGTGTGACACTGTTAGCCAGCAGCCCAGCAGGGAAAGGATGACTCATGCCCCCACTTCCACTGCACAGAGCACAGGCTCTGCAAAAATTCAGAGAATTGAATATTTCCACTGCTGCTTTCCTTCTCAATGTCTGCCTTTTGCCAAAGGTTCCTTCTTTGGGCAACAGTTATCGAAGGAAATAATTCCCTTGATCAATAGTTTCAAATGCAGAGGGTAGTTCATTATAGTCCTCCATAATGAGCAGCAGCCCCTGCAACCAGGAAGGACTACTGTGTGGAGGCAGCACCAGGACACAGGGACACCCACTGACTGGCTGGCTCACTGGTGAGGGGGCATCAGCACCTGATTCAAAGCTCCTCATAAGCCAGCGGGTGCTCTGACTGCCTCCAGCCCTCTTCAGAGTTCTCAATCTTGGCTCCACATGACAATCATTCTGGGAATACTGAAGAATCCTGCTGGATCCCACTCCACACCAATTAAATTGGAATCTTGGGGTTGGGGCTGGGCATTGTTTTAAGTGCCAAAGCATACTCTAGTGTGCATTGGGAGTGGGGGGAATGAGAAGAGATGCCCCAACCACCAGGGGTTCCCCATGGAATCAGCCCTGAAAAAGTGGTAGTGCAAGGGAAAAGGATATCCTTTGCAACCCAGACTCCTGCTGCTCCAAGTGGTCTGCACCCAGCCATCTTTGGGGACTTGTTAGAAATGCAGGGTCTCCAGCCCTACCCCACCTACTGGATCAGGGTCTACCCTTGACTAAGATGGGCATATAGGTTTGAAAAGCTCCCAGAGACAAGAGGTTTTAGCAGCAGGAGCAGTGGAGTTTGAGCAGAGGGAGGGGGATGTAGGGCAGTCTCAGTTTTAAAACTGAAAGTTCTGTACCCCAGAACCGACTCAATTCTGGGCAGACTGGAAAGGCTGGTCATTCTAGACCAGTGGTTGTCAACTGGGGGCAATTCACCTCTCCCCCAGGGGATGTTTGGCAATGTCTAGAGATATTTTTGGTTGTCATAACCGAGTGTTGCTCCTGGCATCTATTGGATAGAGGCCAAGGATGCTGCTAAACTCCTACAATGCACAGTACAGGCCCCACAATAATTACCAACAGCCTGGAATGCCAGTGGTGCCTCTGCTGTCAGTTATTAGAAGGGTTGTTAGAAGGTATTGGTCCATCCTGGGCAAGTACTAAACAACTTGGATTGATTCCTGGGGCAGTCCTATTCCAGTAAGAGCCATCCATTTGATTCTATGAACTGGCTTTGATCTTGGCTCTTGAATGACCCAATTCTACCATGTTTTTTGGGCTTGAGCCTGAACGCTGCATCCCTATGGCTCCCCCATCAATTACTTGTCCAGATGAATACGACTCCAGCCCTTAGTTAGACACAATCTCAGATGAACAGCACATGGAGCCTGCTTTTTAATTCCCCAGATCTGGACAAATGAGATGGCAAAATGACAGGCCTTGGAAAAAGTGTGTTTGCCTCTAAATACCTCCATCATAATAAAATATGAGCCTCCCCTGGCTATTTCTAGAGGATTGTGTTTGAGCTCCAGGTTCCTTTAGGCTGGTGAGATATGCCTGACTTCTTTCCATCAATCACTACAGAGGCTTTTGCTACCTTTATAGTGCCAGCCTCAGGACTCCTTTATCTCTAAGACAGAGCATTCTGTAAGCCATAGCACCAAGGAAACTGGGCTGTGCATCCAGCCCAAGAGAACAGCATGCCTGAAATAGTATGTTATGTAAGTGCTGTATTTTGCCACCACACAAGAAATTGTTCTAGATAAAGTTTATTAAACGTGGCAAGAGAAAGAAGAATAGATTTTCATTCTATGAGTGGTGGAGCTGGGATCCTGCCAGTATCATTTACGGCATCTGGGGAAAGCCAAGGGAGACACAGACTAGAGCTGCCTCATCTCTTTTCCAAAAAGCAAAGAAAACTAAATATAGCCAAGTGGAAATGATAACACCTTTGAAGGTACTGGAAGGTTTAAGTTACTCAAGTTTTCCAAGCTGATTCTAGCCCACATGTTTAATCATCAATCTGGAAAGTATGCCCCTTGTTCTACTTGGAAAACTTTGCAAAACAGCCTCCTAGGAATGTGTTCTGACCTGCTAATTCAAGGTCTAGAATCTTGTGACTTTTTGCAAGAGTGTGCAATTTATTTTAGATTGCAATATACAGTTTATTGCATGCAGTGAATGCCACCTACCTGTAGGGTAAAGCAAGAAATGGTTTCCAACTCCCTTCAAGTTATTTAGGATGAGCCTTGAAGTGAGCTGAGTGGAAGGGACCCATGTTAAAACTGAGTCTGGCTTAGATTTGGTCAGCTGTCTCCAGATCAGTGACCTATGGGGCTAATATATTATATCATTCTAGCCCACCAACTCATGGGAGCTCATTCACTTAATTGATTAGGGAGAGAAGGAGAAGGAGATCAAGAGATGGGGCTTTCATGAAGTGGAGAAAGGTGGTATATAGTTCCCTGTTCAGCAGAGGAAGGGGCAGCTGGGCTCCAGGTAACCAGGACAGGAGTATGGAAATTGGCCAAGGTTAGGGCCCAAGATTACACCAAATTGGCTCACTGTCATTGCCTGAATGGGACCTGGCTTCTATTAAATGCTTTACTTCTAGTTACTGTGTGTGAGCTTGAACACATCAACTCATCTCTTCAGGCTCAGTTACCCAAAATGTAAACATGTTGGAAATTAACATTTACTGAGAACCTACCATGTGTGAAGCATTTCACATATATTTATCTCCTTTAGCTTCCTCCACAACTCTCCTCTCACACCACTCATCAATCTGTCAACCAATTGGGTGGGCTCTACCTTCAGAACATCTGACCAGTTCTCACCACCTCCCTTGCTACCCCGCCATCTCTCACTAAACTATTGCAATAGCATCCTAACTAGTCCCTAAGCTTTAGCCATACTTCCCAGTCTATTCTCAACACAACAGCCAGACTGATCTTTCAAAATCTAAGTTAGATCATGCCACACTTCTACTCTAAACTCTCTAATGGTTCTTTAGCTCACTCAGAAACAAAGCCAAAGTCCTTACCAGGGCCTACAACTCTTCTCATGGTCTGCACCCAGCACTCTCCCCTTGCCACTTTTGCTCCCAACTCGGGGCTCTTTGCTGCTCATTGAATACACCAGACATGCTACAACCTCAGAACATTTCCACTTACGATTTCTCCTGACTGGATAGTGCACTCCTACCCTTGTTTTAGGTTTCTCTGAAATGCTTTCTTCCCAACCACCCCAACTCCACCATCACTTCCTATCTTCCTTACCCTGCTTTATATTTCCCTTTTACATGCTCAACCACACTATATATTTGCTTGTCTGATTGTTTATTGTTGAGCCCCACCCCCACCACATGAGACCATAAACTCCATGAGGGTAGTAGGCACTTCTGTTTATTTCATTGCTATGCCTCTGGCACAAAGCAGAACTGGACCTGTGAGCATAAAATAAAGGTTTGAGGAGTGAATCAACAACCCTGTAACAAAGGTGGTGTTGCTTTCATGTATGTACAGAGGAGGAAAGTGAGCTCAGATTAGTATAGTAGCTTGCCTAAGGGCACACAGCTAGGAGGTGACATTGTCATACCTCAAATCCAGATTTGGCTAATTCCAAGGCTCAGGTTCTAAAATTCACTGCATCTTTCTGTGCTAAACAATTGTGATGATTATTCTGCTTCTGAGGCCTTTACCAACTGCTTTTTTTCTGTAAGAATTCACTTTCTGACCCCTAGGGATAGGAGAAGTGCTGGATCTTCCAGTTTCCAAAGAAAATACCATGGTTCTTGATTTCCAGTTGTTAAAACACATTACTGAAGGTAGGGAGCGTCACTTTCTTCAAGTTTGGGTAGGTTTTAGAATTAGGATTTTTAGGAATAATTTCCCTTTTTATTTTCTGAGAGTATCTTTCTGAACCTCTTTGGCTTGGGACAGACACCAAGTTCAGAAAGCTTAAACACTACAGAGATATGATCTTGTCCTCTGCTTTGTAAAACTTATTATTCATATACTTTCATTTTTTTTTTTCTTGTCTTTTTCAGTGCCACACATCAGGCCAACAAAATCTGGTGTCCTGAAGTGTTCAGGTCCTTTCCAACCTGCTCTGTCTAACACAATATTGTCTGGTGTTCAGGTCCTTTCCAACATGCTCTATCTAACACAATATGGTCTGACTGGAGACCCATTTCTTCTGCTCGACTCCTTTTGCCAGTTTTGTACCCAACTGTTGTGCCCACTAAATCCTAGGACCCTGGGAAATGAGATAAATTGCAATTGCAATTCCCAGTACAAGCTGCAGTGTGTAAATCCCAAACATACTCCAAATATTCTGATCATTTTATAGTGAAGAAGATGCTTTGGAGGGCCATGTGTACAGGGGAGGCTGGAAGGGATCAAGGATGAGAAAGAGTCTCCTGAGATGGCAGAGACAGCAAAGCCACCCCAAGGCTCCTGGACAACACATCCTGAACCTCTCACCTTCTCTCCCAAGGTGGGCTCTCTCCAGTCTTTATATATCAGACAGCTTAGTTTTCAGAAATGGCTTTTACTCAGAGCTTAGGTTTCCCTGCCGGCAGAATGGTAAAGCAACGCCTATCATTCCTGCTGGGGCAGCACCCCAATGACCGACTCAGGGAGAGAGACAGCACCTGTTTTTTGATATGTGTTTTTTTAATACACTTTCCTATATACTCAATGCCCTTGGGATCTTATTCAAATGCAGGGTGGGGCCTGAATGGGTGGGGCCAGAGCATCTGCATTTTTAACCAGCTCCCAAGGGATGCTGATGCTTCAGGTCCTCAACCCACCCTTTGAGTAGTAAGAAGTTAAGTTATATTTAATTTTCATTACTCATGGGGCTGGCTCTAGGCTTTGAAAATTTCAGTGTTCATTTCTAATGCATGAGACTTGAAGATGAAAGGTGAGACATTCCCATGAGGTTCACACTCCTGAATTTTGGGGCAGGACTTGAGTTTTATCAGAAAGTTATTAGAGGGTACCAGCATTGAACCAGACAGAGAAGTGGCTCACAAGTCCTGGAGAGAAAAGCCCCCCATCCCTGATTAGCTTACAGGACAATGGCTCCAGAGTCATATCGAATGTCTCCTTCTTGAATTCCTCCTTGGAGACCCCGGTGTAGAAGATGATGTTGCCTGAGAGATAGGCTGAGATGGTGTAAGATTTGGGGCTATTATTCTGGAAGGTGATAGTGATATTGAAGTCTTTTCCCAGTATGGCATTTTCTACTTCAAAGTTCATGTCCACATTAGAACTCGGCTTCACGATGCCTTCTGTGTTGAGGGGCTTTTTAACCCCATACATCAGGGCAGTTTCAAGGGCCAGTCTCTCTTCTTTTTGACCTAGGAAAGACAAAGAGCTGATGACAGGGGGAAAGAAAAAGAGCCCAGCCCTGCTGGTGGCTTAGTAGATAGGAGCCAGCCTGCAAACTCAAAGGTTGCTGGTTCAATTCCCAGTCAGGGCACATAACCAGGTTGCAAGCTAGGTCTCCAGCCAGGTCAGTAGCTGGAGGCAGGTGAAAGGCAACCATACATTGATGTTTCTCTTCCTTTCTTCCTCCCTCCATGCCCTTCTCCCCAAAAATAATAAAATCTTTAAAAAAGAAAGAAAGAAGGAAAGAAAGAAAGAAATGCAGCTCATCAAAAAGGAAGTCACAGTAATAGACACCCTGCTCTTGGGCACTGTGTTGTACCTGTTGCATTGCCTCTATAAGCCAGATACCTTCATTTGAGGCAGGCGTCAAAATGATTCCTATTTTACAAATTCTGCCCAATCAAGCTCCCAAAGGGTCATGGCCTTCCAGGTTGTGGAGCTAGGCAGCATTCCCAGGGCCAATCTGACAGGGGTTGCTCAGGAGCTTGCTCTAACAGGTGTTTCTCCAGTGTTCAGCAGTAGAATTTGAAAAATGTAACCCTCCTCAAACTGTGGTATCAATTTGCTTCCCTCTCCAAGTCCTAGCCATGTAGCTAGAATTTGGGGATCTCTTAGCAAAAATTTTGGCAATAGTCATTATCTGACTATTCCTCATTCTACGTTATGAATTTTCTACTATTCCTGTATCTCCCCAACAAGCCCTGCCTTCCTTATCTCTCCTTCCACTTAGGCATGCCTCCTTGGCTCCTGCTGAACTGAACCTGGGCAGCTCTCATACTGCTTTCCATTCCTTCCTCCATTGCCATGTGTTTGCAACAGGGTGCAGAGACCGCTGTTTCCCAAACAGCACACCGTAGTCTACAATCTAACTGCTCACAAGCCTTCCCTGCAAAAGGATTCCAAGGCCAAGTTTTCTCAGGGAGCCCTGGGTTTTCTCTTGTGCCTTTTGGATGTTCATAACATGTAGTAGTCTATGAAAGGTTCTGAGACTGCACCCTACAATGGGGAGACTTCACAAGATTTCCCAAACTCTCTGACATTGAGCATTTTTTGAGGGATGCCCATTGGCATAGTGGTGCTATTGAGACATATGGGCTGTTCTTCGGAATATGTCTTTTGTAGGGCTTCCAAGGTGGTGGTGATAGAGGTGAAGGTAGGAAAAGGAGGAGAGCTCTGGAGCAAGAAATAAATAGCTTTTCTGGAGGTGAGGAAATAAAAAGTACAGGTACAAGTTAGGCCTCGGAGTTTGCTGCTTCTGACTGGAAGATGGGAAAATAGGACAAAATGCTTGGCCTCAGGGGACAAGGATTGATGGAGGAATAGTTGCTAGTGTCTTTACCACACTAATACCTTTGGGTATATCTTAGTGCATTTTGGAATATGGAGAAAGACATTATTTGGCTTGTAAAAAGTAGTCATGTGAATAGCTAGTAAAAATAAAAAATTCTTCAGTATAAAAATGCTGGCTTTTATAATTATGTTAATTTTAAGATATTGTCTTTCACTTTAGTTTGTAATAAAATGCAATGGAGATGAAGAGGTCAATTAATAATAATAACTATCATTGACAGCTAACTTGTGATGATGTTGTGGTAAATATATATTGTATATTACCTCATTTAATCCTCAGAACAACTCAGCAAGGCAGGCACTATTTTTACCATCAGTTTCCTGGTTTGTAAAACAAGAGAGCCAACATCATAGAGTTGTTGGGTGGATTTAAGGTAGTACGTGCATGAGAATTGACAGATACTAGCACTCTGCAACAACAGAAAATGCTAGCAGGTTGTGCAAACAATGGAAAATGTGTATTTGTGTGTGAATGTGCATTAACAGTTTTTCTGATGGTTAAGACTGCCAGAATGACCCTGATTGGTGTGGCTAAGTTGGTTGGCATAGTCCCACAGGGCACAGTGCTGCTGGTTGATTCCCTGTCAGGGCACATGCCTGAGTTGTAGGTTTGGTCCCCAATTGGGGTGAATATGGGAGGCAATTGATTGATATTTTCTCTAACATTGATGTTTCTTTCTTCTCCCTCTCTCTAAAAATAAATGAAATCTTAAAAAAAAAAAAAAAGCTCTCGGAATGTGCCAGAAACCATTTGTTTAGCATAAGCATTGGCTGGAGTACATGTTTACAGATCCATAAGGGTGAGGGAGATAATAATAAAGGGAAGGAGGGGCTGTGACAAGAAAAGTACACGGAGGTAGTTTAGCAATTTGGCAAATTGCTCTGTGAAAAAGAGAGCATTAATGGCTATTACTTTGGATGGATACCAAATGTGTATTTAGGCAAAAATGCAGGGGGCAAAATCAGGAGCTGAAACATGGACAGAGAGGTGTCTCCTTCAGGAAGAGAGGCTAAGCTCCGAGGGATGAGAGGAGGGGGCTGGGGAAGGCTTGTGGAGCTGTGACAGACCTTAGAGCATGTCCTGTCATGGGTGGAAGAACCTCTAGCTTCCTTCTGGTGACTAGGCTGCCCTGTGAGCAGGAAGTGCCAGACAGAGGCAGGCTGGGGAGTTACAGGAAGCACAGGCCCAAATATTAGGCAGCAAGTGCAGGGTTTCCCCAGAGCTTGGCAGGAGTCCCCATCACTCTGACATTGCAGTTTGTGTTCTGATGTTTCACATAATTCAGGCCATGAATTTAGTGCTTTGAGAGAATGATCTAAAACAGTCTGTATTTTCTAAGATTGTTCTGTGGCCTTCAGGAGCAAGGTCAAAAACATCCTTTCTATGAACTGGCATGCAATGAGAAAGCACTTTGGTTTGAGGCAGCCTCTTCTCATTGTGTTTTAGCTCAAATGTCACTTTCTCAGAGTGCACCCCCATTCCATCACCCTGTGTGATGTATCCCCAACCCCAGCCCTCTCATCTCTCACTAACATATTACCTGGTTTTATTTCCTTGTGCCTGTACATGTCACTATGTGCATTATTTCTCCTGTTATAATACAAGCTCTGTGTTCTCAGGACCCTGGACTCTTGTTTGGCACAGAGGCTCTGAAGGATCGAGGTTTGGAGAAACCCTTTGCTTTCATCCTGACACAAAACTTTCATCTTTATAATAGATATTACATAGTCCACTTTAGGACATTTGATGTTCAATCAGCTCACCTATGAAGTACCACCTGAGACATCAATCATTTGATCATATCATGCTAGTAGAGTCCCTATAATGTCTAGGCATTGTGTTCAGATAAGAAACATAGCACTTCCCTTAGGGGCCCAGGTGACCATGAAGAGGGATCACTATACCCACCTCTATCACAGATGCTGAGACAGATGTTTCTGTGTGATGCAGAACCATGGGAGAGACTCAATAGCACCTGGGGGCAGGGAAGGCTTCTCTGAGGGGGTTTCCCTCCACAGGGAGAACAAAGGCCTGGGGGCAAGTGGGAGCCTGGCTTACTGGAGGAACTGTCAGCAGCTCACCTGTCAGCTGCAGTTTATGATACCTGTGGGCATGGTTAGGAGGGGCAGTGAGGGGCGAAGAGGGCAAACAGTAGAGGCAGGGCAGAGCTCTGAACTCAAACTCGGATTGCAATACCCTGGAGATGGCTGAAGAGAGTGAGGGCTTTTACACAGTGTGGTACCAGGCTCAGGTTTACATTTCAAACATGTTGCTTTGGCATTAATGCAGGGTTTAGAATGAGGGAAAGAGGATAACAAGGGGACAGGTAGGATTGGGATGCTTTAGCAGGTATCCAGGAGAAAAAACATCCTAGCCCAAGTTAATAATGGTGTTTTGGTAGGAATAATAAATTATTAGCAGTGGCAGAGACTTACATTTTCGTGGACACTTTCTGGGTATCAGGCACTATGAGAAGGGCTTTTTAAACACTATATCAATGTCTTCTCAGACAGAGGCCATGGAGATAAAGGGGGGCAGATGAATTTGAGCTATTTCACAGGGGATTTAGACTTGCTACCTGACTGATTCTCAAGTTGCTAAATTTATTTGGATCATGGTTCTGTTTACTGGGGTAGGAAGTGTAGGAGAAATAGATCTGGGGTGGGGAAGGAAGTGTGAGAAGTGACCTTTGGGAAGGTTCAATTTCTGGTTTCTGGGGGACATTTAGATAAATGTGGAGCTGAAAAAGTGAAGTCTAAACTGGAGTCAGTGACCTGGTGGTTATCAGTGTATATGTGAATGTGTGTAGAATGAACATAAAGGTGGTGGGTATGAAACCCAAGGACAGGAGCCTAGAATGAAGTCATAGTCAGAGGGAGTAAGAAAAGGGAGCTTAGAATGCAGAAGGAGAAGGAAGAAAGAACCAAGGAGGGTGGGATGGAAGCAGGAGATATTTGTATCATAGAAACAAAGAAAGCAGAATTCCAAGACTTGGGAGTCAGCAATTGTATCAAAAGGTGTAGGAAGATCAGGCAAGCTGAGGTCTGCAAAATGTTCATTCCACATGGCAATCTGGTGGTCTTGGCAGCCTTGAGAAGCTCTTCCAGGATCTGCTGGTAGCAGAAACTAAGGGCATGATAGGTGAGAAATAAAAGGAAAAGGGACATGACAGGATGCCAGGTGCAGGCAGGTCTCTCAAGACACCTGGCTATGGAGGCAAGAAGGAAGAAAGCACGGGCATATCTGGTGATGGATATATTGTTGAGAAAGAGTATGTATACTTTTTAAACATGGGTGGCACTTGAGCCTGCTGAGATTCTAATGGGAAGGAGCTCATAGAGGAGAGATAAAAATACAAGTGACAGAGGGAATCACTGATGGAGCAATGAGAAAATGGGATCCAGATGCCATCATAAAGAAGATACACTGCCACAGAACAATTTCTAAGAGTTTTGGTTTTCAAAGTTATAGTATAAAAGCTATAAAATTAATGTTAAGCTTTCATTCATCAAAGTGAAAAATTAGCTAAACACAGTTTAGTTAATAAAATGGTAAATTCCTAAATCTGGTGATAAATTTTCTTTATGTTTTTACTCGTTGCCAAATTTTAGTGGCTTCACTCAGAATATGTGGATAGAGAAATTATGTGAGAGATCCAATAATGAGAATCAGAGTGGCCAAAGCACGGCCATGAATGCTGGCAGACTCTTCCTGGATGCCCATGACGGACACCAGTTATTACTTGTTCTTTCCACTATATTGAGAGCAGTTTCAGTACCCTTCTCTAAATAGTACTCCACCTGGTCATTCCCAAAGATAGAATTTAAAATGCATATGCCATCTTTGATTAAGAGGCTAATTATCCAGCTACCTGGGGTCTAACTCTAGCCCAGAAGCAGGATGGAGATCTCTTACAACTATCTATGTAAATTTAGGGATGCTTCTGTTTTAGACCAGATCCCCACACAGTCTGTCTATCTGAACCTTTTGCCATCTTGCCGAACTCTGGAGACCTGGACTGCAAATGTTTTCCTCATTCAAAGCTGGCACGTTTTATTTGTTTTAATCTGGTATCCACCCAAGCCCAAGCCCCTGACTTTTTTTTTAATAGGTTGCCTTTGGGTCCTTCCTTTTTTGACATTTGACTCTTATTTGGACTTCACTGCCACGTCTGTGGCTGACAGCTAATGGCATTCTGCTTTGTGGTTTAGACAAGACAGCTGATGGCCTGAATGGCTCCCTGTAGGCTTATGTCTTGTTCTCTTTGGTCAGAACTTCTTCCACTCTAGGGGAGTTTATCCACAATCCTTGTTACACTGCCTTTTCCTGGAGAGCTCCTTCTCCATGCTTCACCTAGACCCTTTTATTGGCTTTCCATCTCAGCAAGCCTATCATGAACGTCCTCCCAGATCCCTGAGCCTGGTTTGGGACTCCCTTCCCTGTGCCCTGTAGCACCTGCCCACCCCTTTTCAGGACACCCATCCCACAACTTGGTGAGGGTTTGCTTCCTGCTGGTCTCTCCAGCTAGATGGGAAGGCAGGGATCCTCATGTCTCCATTTGTACCCAGTGTTGAAAATACGAGTGGCTAATAATAAGTTTTTGAATGAATGAATGTTGTAGCTAGTTTATTTTACCTTTTTATGGGCTTTTCTTTTTTCTTTCCAAACCTTCTGCCTATAACTCTATAACAAGAGGGCATTGTTTGTTTGGTTTATTTCATCATGCTTCACTTTTGTAGCACAAAAACATTTTTTGGATAGTTTTTCTTGCTATATCTTCAGATTTATTATTCCCCCCTCTTTTTAGGAAAAAAGCTACAATACCTCATCTTTGCGTCTCTGTTGTACAATGGATGATAACCAACCAAAAAGAAGGATGAATCATTTTAGAAATAGAGCAACAATTCACTAGGTCAGTGAAAGAAGTTTTGAATTTCTAATACCATGCATAAGAGTTCTTAGCTTGGCAAACTTCCTCTTTATAGTGCAAATTGCTTTTGTAAATAAGAGCACAAAGAGTGTCTAAAATATTTAAAACAAATTCTGTACTTCTTAGCACTTCAGGAATACTGATGCATATTTAGGTATATGCTAATTATTTATAATTTTTATCCATTTCCTAAAATAAATACCACTCCTAAGAACTCTGATAGTGAATCATCTATTAATATGCTCCACAACCCCCATCAAGACACCTAAGCTCCTTTACTTCCCCTGTTGACATTGGGCAGCTTTGCCTTCAGCCACTGGGCACAATGAGCTTGATGCTTTAGTAATATCTGTAGGACACTGAGCACACCAGGTGCTTCATGTCTCCATGCTTTGGTCATGTTCTCACTGTCTGGAAGCCCCTGGACAATTTTCTTTAATTATGCTCTGTGATTTCTCTCACCCAGCTTTATTTTTCCTACACCACCTGGTTGGACTGAGTGTCCCTCTTCTTCGTTATCAAAGCCCCCTTGGCATAAAGATCCTGTCACTTGGCCAGGAGCAGAAATTGGGTGCTGCTCACTAAGGTGATCCCTAGCACCAAACACAATCGCAGGCATAGAGTAGGTAATCAGTAGTGATTAAGAGAGATTTGACCTCAACAGCTCCATCTAAGACATTCTACACAATAAAAGTTAAAATAAAACACCTTGTCATTATTTTATCATTGAAACAGGCCTTCAACTTAATTGGCCTGAATTAGTGAGATTGCACTGCCCTGTTAATATTGTATTATCTACCTCAAGGGATTTCCAAGATAATTTAGTGAAACAATGTATATAAGAATAGTGTATGAAGTACTGAAACAGAAGTCAATAGTTATTGAAATTAAATTATTGAATTAAAATTATGTTATACAATGTTTTCTAATAGGATTATTTAAAATTATTTTTTGTGCTTTCAAATGCTGTTAAAGTAGATATGACTTAAAATCAAATCATTTTGACAAGATGTGAAGGAGGATTCTGCCCAAAGCAAACATACAAATAAAAACTACAGGGAAAACTTATGGGTATGATATATCTTTTACTCATGAGAATTTGTACTTCTGCTCTGACTCCCATATTCTGTCAACACCAGTGCATCCTCTGGGACACAGCTCATAGGGACTGTGGGTAAGTACTAAATGGATCGGGTCAAAAAAGTCATCATTTAGTTACAGTAAATTACCTTCTTGGAATTTGTAGGTATCAGTAATATCCTTCATTCCATCTCCTCCAACTTGTTTTGTCACAATTAATTTCCCAATATGGGTGGTATCAACAGCTTCCACCACATGAGTACCATCTTTCTTTGCGGTAATGTAAATGAGATCACTGTTAACCTAAAAATGGGAAAACAGAGCATTAGCCATCATCAAATGTCTTTGTTACCAAAATCGCTAACACTTAGTGGTGTAAGTCATCTAGAATTGACATGTTTCTTCAACAACATTGGATTCATGGGGCTAAATTAATTTTAAAACTGTTCTGAAAAGGAATCTAGTCTAGATTAGTGATCAATAATTTTAAATAAAGAATATTTAGGGCTAGGATTATCAGTTGTCTAAATATCATCACTTCTACCCCACCCCCCCCAATCCCCAGATCCTTTTCTTGCTGGTAAATTTCACTTCCTAAGAGAGACCTGAAAGCATCATGTCTGTTACTGGCTTTCCCAGGCTTCTTCTAAGCTAGCAGTGACTGTGTGACATACTCCTAGGAAAAAGAGAATGTCTGTTGGGTGGCTTCTGGAAAGATGTTTCTTTTTTATAAAAGGAGAGAAGGACTTGGGAGTTTGCCCTTCTGTTCCTGCTTTTGAATGTTTTCATGTGAAGTGAAGTGATGCCATCCTGAGACAATGAGGAACAGCATTGACAATAACAAAGCCAACAGAGTTGAAAGATAAGAAGCATTTGAGGGTTTCACAATGCTGTTAAATGGCTAAGCCACTTTTGGGACTACCTACTTCTGTTGTGCATTACATGCTGACTCTTGGTGACTCTATGAAAGAGTGACCTTTACAATGTCTTATCATCTATAGCCTTGCTCAGTTCCTGTAGACTCATACCTATGACTTCTTGTAGCCAGCCCATCTCATTCTTGGTCTCTCTCTTTCCCACTTCCATCTATTTTTCTCAGCATAATTGTCTTTTAAAAGAACCCTGTCTTCTCACAATGTGCCTGAAATAAGACAGCTTCAGTTTTGTCATTTTTGCTGCCAGAAATATTTCATGCTTAATTTGCTCGAAAGCCCACTTGTTCATTTTGCTCATTGTCCAGGGTGTCCTCCAACACTATGTTTCAAATAAATAATTATTTCCTATTAGCTTTTATTTGTTGTCAAACTTTTGCATCCATGCATGTTAATTGGAAATATGAGGGTATGGATAATATTAGCTTTGGTCTCTAATGGCACACCCTTGTTCTTAGTGATCTTTTTCAATTCTTTTATTGCTGCCCTTTGAGTCTCCATCTTCTGATTTCTTGGCTGCAGTCTCCATCTGAATTGATGGCTGAACCAAGATAAGCAAATTCTTTAACAATTACAGTGTCTTCATTGCCTACATTAAAGATGCATTTTTCTCTGTAACCATGATTTTCATCTTCTTGATGTTTAAATGCAGCCCTGCTTTGTCACTTTCTTCTTTCCTTTCTATCAGAAGTCATCTCAAATCATTGCTACATTCTGCCAGCAAGATGGTGCCATCTACATATCTCAAGTTATTATTAATATTTCTGCCACCAATTTTCATTCCTCCTCCCTCTGGGTCTAGACTAGTGTTTCACATAATATGTTCTGGTTACAGACAAAACAATAGGAAGACAAATTGCACCTTTGTCTGACATCATTGCCTGTGGGAAAACATTTTGTCCCCATATTCTAGCTTCACAATCACAGTGACTTCCTGTCTGTGACATAGGCTAGGCATCAGGTTACTCTAAGGCAGAGGTACACCCATTTCTGTCACAGCAACCCAGAGCTTTCCATGATCCCCACAGTCAAGGCTTTACTGTAGTTTGTAAGACATAGGCTAACCTTTTAACCTTCAGGGTTTGTTATATGAGAAAGGTTAAACTTAAACTCCTACCATTTAAGTGATTTTAATTGTTACTTGCAGCCAAAAGCATTTTTATTGAAAAATAATATTAGACTATCTAGACAGAATTCAGGGATTTTCTGGTAATTCAGAAACTAAACCATGCTATCTGTGGGACTTGGAAATAGCATCTTGGGGCCATACTGCTGGCTGACCCCCAAGCTCTTTCAAGGCTCTGCCTCTTCACTCTGTATTTGAGAGATAGTATCTAAATCTGTTCCTGAAGGCCAATTCCCCCAGAGTCCCATATTACATTTCTAACAATCACTTTCTTGGTGTTCCATTTACTATCATGGAAATAGGTAAGGAACACAAATTGCACTGCTATATCAGGTGCTTCAGCTGAAAAGAATCTCTGACATATTTACTAAGTATTTTCCCACACCTGCTCCAAGCCCCAGTTTCCTATTTTTTTTTTTTTAAAGATTTTATTTGTTATTTTTAGAGAGAAGGGAAGGGAGAGTGGCAGAGAGGGAGAGAGACATCAATGTATGTTTGCCTTTCACTTGCCTCCAGCTATGGACTTGGCTGGAGACTTGGAGTTTCCTATTCTTTTAAAAAGAACAATAATAGCTCCTTCCTCAGGGTAGTTCAGAGAATTAACTAAAATAAACACATGTAAATTACTTATCATAATGCCTGGCATAGAGCAAATGCTCATAAATATTACAATAAAAATAATCAATTATTTATTAGTATTGTCAAATATTGTTTAAGGTGCCAGAGTCCTAATGATATAAATGACTAACACAGATTTAGTCACTTACAGGGCTTATACTGTAGTAAGAAATATTTTGTGCATCAGAATCACCTAAAAAAATAGATGTCTGGTCAAGGAGGTCTTAGATGGGACTTTAAACTTATTATCTTTGGAAAAAAGGTCCAGAGTAATTCTATTGGACACCCAAGCCTGAGAGCTCCTGCAACACAGCTCAATGAATGCTTTGCAGAAGAATGTTTAAGACACCATGGGGGTACCTGGGGTGGGGCAGGATGGGTGGTTGGGAGGGTAGGGAGTAACAGCCAAATTGAAATCTGAAAGATGCATAGAAGTTAGTGAACTAAAGAACCTCATGTTAAGTGTTCTTACAATGCAACAAATAGACAAACATAAAACTCACAAAAGAATGCAAGGACGTTTTTTCAAGATAATGGATATGTGTAGTACTTTGATTGTGGTGATGGTATCACAGACGCATGCATTAAATGTGTGCAATTTTAAATGACCAATTATGTACCCCCAATAAAGCTAAAAAATAATTAAAGCATAAAAATGAAGGGAAGGAAGGCTACAATGGACAGAGGGACCAGTCCCTGTAAATGTTCTGAAGAGCACATTAGAAAGACACACTGAATTATCTATAAGATGCTTGGGTTCTGATCTTGCACACGTACTTTTAAAAAGTTACCTTATGGCCTTGGCTGGTGTGGCTCAGTGACTGAGTACTAGCCTGTGAACCCAAGTGTTGCTGGTTGGATTCCCAGTCAGGGCACATACCCAGGTTTGCAAGTCAGGTCTCCAGCCAGATCCCTGGCTAAAGGCAGGTGAAAGACAACCATACATTGATGTTTCTCTCCCTTTCTTCCTCCCTCCCTTCCCCTCTCTCTAAAAATAATGCATAAAATCTTTTATAAAAAAAGTTACCTTATTCTCTCTGACCTTCAGTCTCTACTTCTATAAAATGAAAATAATTTTACTTGTCCTGCCAATTTTACAGCAACATTTTAGGACTGAGTGAGATTGGATCTAGGTGAGCATGACTTGTACATTTCAAAAATGAAGTAAACATCTAATGGGGGAACTTAATGATAGAGTCTTAAGTTTTAAAGCTGAAGTTAAAGAGGTTTAATGTCTCTACTTTCTCACAAGATGTTTTGAATTTACATAAAATCTGATTCTACTAAGGAGAAAGTAAGTAGCCAACATTTATTACACACCCACAATGTTTCAGAGACATTTTAAAATTATATTTAATTTAAACTTCATAACAACCCTGTGAGGTATGCATTATGACCCCTGTTTTACAAATGAGGCCACCATTACTCAGAAGGTCAGAAATGTATCTGCAAACACAGGGCTGAGAGCTGGTAAAGAAGAGGTGCAAATCCTGGGCTGGCTCATTGCCTGCTCCCTGACTCTGTCCCTGAACCTACCCCTTACACACCCCTTGACCTTCACAGCTCAGGGCCTCTCCCATAGCACCTGCAGAAGCATGAGCACCATGTGCACAGTGAAATGTTTCCCTGCTAGGGCCTCAGTTCCAAGGGGAGAAAGATAGTGTCCCTGCTCTTCAGTGGAGTCTCTGGCTCTGTGGCACCTGCCATAGGACATGAAAGACTGAAATGTGAAATCAGGAATCAGGACAGGAGATGACAGAGCAGACCCCTAAGGAATGTTTGTCATTAAAAAAAGGAAAAAAGTTCAGTAACCCTTAAATGAGCTTCCTGAAAACTTGCCTTTCCCTCTGGGAGAGGCCATGCAAGCACAGACAGCACCTCCTTCACTTGCAAAGTATAACAACAATAATGACAAATATCCTTTTAATAACAATTTTTACAATGGCTTATGGTTATCTAGAGAGACAAGGCTAAATATGAAAGTGGCTAAATCATTGTCTCCGCTTAAGCACAGCTTAGGACATTTATGTAGGGAAAAATCCCAGGGCAGCCCAACAGCACTGTCCCTTGTGGAGAGAAGAGAGAAAAAACATCTGTGAAATGGCTTTTGCATGTGTATTTTGGGGGTGGGGGAAAGGGGAAGTATTCTCTCCAATCAACAGGACAACCTCAAGCTTTTCTTTTCAGTTTCAGCCACAACACTAGTGGTTCTCCATCCTGATCACACATTAGAGTCACTGCGGGGCTTAAAAATCAACAGTGATAGCCCCCCTCCCCACAAAACTAATTGCATGTGTACACTAGAATAGTCATATGTGCAGGAGATGCTGGAAAAAAATGTTGGATCCAGGCTGTGTAACTTTAAGCAAGATACTGAATGTCTTTCGGATAAATACCACTATCCTGGTAGGCTGGTAGGTAGATCAGTATGACTTGTGCAAACCTATGTTTAAGGTCAATTTCTTTTGAATGGAAAAAAGTCTGTGATTATCTATGGTCAGTCAGCACCTGGGCATCCCAACCTGAGGTCTGGTGCTATTTTCAGCATTCTACACCTTTACTTCCTGGTCAGACACAGGCACTCCCCATACAGCCTCTGCTGAGGTGCAGACCTCAGGGGCTCAACAAAGGTGGATCTGGTTGGAAGGCTAGAGAGGCCTCTCAGCAGACTTCTGCTTGTGTTTATGGGATGGAAAGTTATGTCCACTGTGGCCAGAAGCTACCCTCTTCCCCATCAAGGATGGAAACTTTCCTCAAAAACCAAGACAGAGTTTCTTTGTTCATTTGTTCCCAAATAGAAATAACTACATGGCAGTAAGCTGTTCAGAGAAAGTGGTGGTCCTCTGAGGATGCACCGAGGCAGTGGGCATCTGCCTAGCTCAAGAGCCCCTGTGCCTGTGATCACCATTCCAGCAGCCTGTGGTGGCTGTGTTGCCTGGCCCTGTGCACCTCATCTCCCACCAGCGCAGGGGCACCACCTAACCCCTATCTCTCTGAGTCGCTGTTTTTAGCAGTGTACTCAGGTCCGTTTTTGCTTGCTTGCTTCATTCATTCATTCATCCAACAAGCATGTATTCATGATTACTATGTGCCAGAGCTCATTTTCAGCAATGAAAATACAAAAGTGAAATAATCAACACTAAGGCAGGATAGAAGGATTAAAAACAACAGAGGAGAGTGGAGTAAACTCTCTGGGCCTCTCTGGGACGTGACCTGACAGAGACTAGGATACAGGGAGGAAATAGAACATTCCCCTAACACACTGTAGGGCAAAGCTGCCACAGTAAAAGGAACAGTATGTATGAAGACTCTAAAACGAGAGTATGCTTGGAAGTTTTCAGAAGAGTAAGAGGGTCGGTGTAACTGGAGGGAAATGAGCAAGAGGTGGGGGTGAAGGGAAAGCAAGGGGCCAGATCACAGCAAAACTTGTAAAGATTTGTGTTCAATTTTGTTTTAAGGGTGGTGGGACTCTATTAGAGGTTAGAGGCAGGGTAGTGACAATTTTAAATTTACATTTTGAAACTAAAATCCAGGCCAATTTGTGATGAACAAATAGAAAAAGGGGTAAGAGGAGAAGGGAGATGGATTACCAGGCAACTTCACAGGGCTTGGTGCTGGGCAGAGCTCAGAGGGTAGTGATGAAGGTCATAGAGCTGGTTGCTGAATGACAGGTTTTAAAGGTATTTCTGGCAAGATGCCTGAGGAAGATTAAGAAAAGAGGCCAAGATGATTTCCAAGTGTTATGTCATTTAAGTGAATGGATGAATTTTTTTAGGTCAGAAAAAAAGGTGCCAATGATGGACTTCACCTAATAAGTGATTGCACTATAAGCAACTTTGAATTGAGAATAAAGAACCTGCAGAGAAGCAATTGCACAGGTTAGACACAGAGAACTGATGGCCCAAAGCTTGGGAAGGTAGAGTTTCTAGAGCAACGGGAACCAGTCACAAAAACCAGCTCAGTGCCCAGGAGGGAAGACAGGAGTATGTGTATGTGTTTGCATGCATACGTGTTTGCATGCATGTGTGTGTGTGTGAGTATGAAGTGGGGTGGTGTGAAGGAGACAACAGGCCTAATCAGAGAAACTAAGCTAGAAGAGAAGCAGCAATTCTTGAAAGCTTAGTGAACACAGAAATTCAGAAAATGATCCAGACTTTTAAGACCACTCTGCTCCCTTCTCACCTCTTTTGGAGCCCAGGTCCCCACAAGTTGGGGGAGAGAAAAGGTAGATGGCTCTCCAGAACTGAGAAACTCACCCCTGTACTTGAGGGCATGAGGAGGAAGGAAGAGAGAATTAAGTTTTAAGCCCTGAAAAGAATCTATAAATGTTCATGATAAATTTCCAAAATGGAGGAGAGATAAGATGCTCTCTGTGTATAACCCCTCTTATTTGGGGTTGTGCTTCACCAAAGACCAAGGTCCTGACAAGAGCAAAAACATCAATAAACATGGTGCTTGCTCTAGCCCAGAAATGTGTAAGGAATGACCAAGAAAGCATGAAGAGAGACAGAAAAGGCAGACTCCAGCTAACCCACTGCAGTAGTAGTGTGAGGCAAGCTAATGCAGCCAGGAAGTGAGAATGGGAAGAGAATGTAGTCTAAAGCTGGAGTCATGAGACACCCCCTATGTTGTCTTACTTTAGGTACCATCAAGAAAAGATTCAGACCCTTTTCAACAGCTCAAACATCTCTTATAAATGACTCAGCCCTGGAGCTCAGCCTGTACCAGAGCATCAGACCGTACACTCTGCCAGACAAGTCTGCAACAATGAGCAGAGTAATTATAATCTGCAAATCCCAATGACATTCGTAATACCCCATCTATATTTAATAATAGCAAAAGTGTTTGCATTAACAGCTATTAGGCAATTTGCTCTTAGAGGGAGGTTCTTCTTTTCTCCTTCTTTGTAGCAATAAAGCATAATAAAGGTATAAAAGCAAGGCATTGTGTATTTTAAAGTGACTTCTATTAAGAGGTTCTCAAAGCATCATGAACTATTAGGTAGCAGCTGGGAGGTCTGGATAAATCTTCAGATCCCAAGGTGAAATTGAGGAAATAAAATTCCAAATATGGTATGCCTGTTCTCCCAAGGCTTTTAGAAACTAATGGGAGATATGGTGGAAGAAACACTGTTTGCTTTGTGTATTTCACATTTCTGATTTTGTTGTCTAAATATTTACACTTTTAATACTTCCTTAACATTTCCCAATCCTGCCTCCTCTTTTCCCCTCAATTGCCATTTGTCTGGTCCTCTCTGGCATGGAGTAATGCCATAGCCTTCTAGCTGGTCTCCCCACCTCAGTTCCCATCTAGTCTGTGCTCCACAAATCTCATGTCTCTCCCCCATGGTAAAGCTAGCATTTATAGGATGAAGTGCCCACTTCTCAGGACCTAAGTCCCTCATATTTATTTCTTTTAGCTGTCATCTTTTGACACCCACTGATGCATCATTCTTGTGAGCCTGTATAGCAGATAGATTTAAATGTCTCCCACATACCATTTGGATGTTCAAGGTGTCCTCTCTGTCCGAAATTCTTTCCTTCCTCTGGCTTCTTTCTTATCCCCTTTGCCTGAATAACCACTAATTACCTAACAGGACTCATCTCAGGCACGAATTCCTACAGGCAGTATCTGGACGCTCCTTTTGGCTTTGACAATGCTCTGCTCATCTTACTGTGGCTATCACTAGGGTCTCATTACTGTCTATTCCCATGTCACCCTCCCATCCTAGGCATGGTCTTATGGCTTTTGTTCCCCTACTTCAGTTCCTGGCCCATGTTTCTGAGTTAATGAATCTGTATATATAAATGCAGATTATTTATCACCTACATTGCCCATCTGACAGTTAGTTCCTTAACATCTTTTGTCTTATTATTTAGCTTTTGATGTGTTTATATGCTCCACCTCTCATAAAGAATCAAGTTTCCTAATGACATAGGCTTCTGAATTCCCTACAGCATGGTGCCTGACACATATTAATAATAGATATTTACTCATTCCAGTCATACAGTGTGGTGGTTCATAAAGCAATTGCTTTTGAGGGAAAAAAATTCAAAATATCCAGGAAAAAAAAATAGCCAAGAACTGCCTTTAGAATTAATAGCCTTGAGGTTAGAATGATATCTAGTTAACTTCGTAAGCACAAAGCATATACCACATACCTGGGATATTTAGAAGGAAAAAAATGGTATCTTATTCTTTAAGGTGTTAAGAGGTCAGGGAGGAAAGCAGCACTTCCCCTTGCTCTCCACTTACCTCTGCAAAAACGAATGGTGCATCAAACTGGAAGCAAACATGACCGTGCTTAATGGCTTGAACAGAGGCTGGGCCACACCGATACATCCCTGCATCACACAGAGGAGAAGAGGATGAGTTTGTGCCTTCAAGTCTGTTCAGATTCAGGACCAGGCATAGCACTGAGGTGGCTCTGCAGAGGCAAGTGTTCCATCAAGTGTGTCATTGATTTAGCCCATTGCTTTCCAAGCCAGGGAAGGCAAAGGACCAATGTGTGTAATCAAGGTTGTTTTATTGGAAATGCCTCCTCAAAGCAACATTTGAAACCATGAAAAATAAATGCAGGGAATCACTACTCTTGTGTCAATTCTTCACCTACAAACACATACTCAAGTGTAGGTGTCAGCTGTTGGCTAACAACATTCATGCTTTTAGAGTGGGCATCTAGAATATGGAAAATGGTGATGTGCCCTCAGGGGCAGTGTTGTTTGTTTTGTGTTTTGGACATTGAGAACACGTGCCAAGAGAATGTGGACACTAATCACACACATTGACCAATGCTTGATACTCACTGAGGAAGTCAACAGACCCATGTTTGTTTATATTTACAAAGCTTTAAACTTGTAACCAGCTACCTCTAGTTAATAAATAACTTACTGCTATTAGTTATCTCTAAAGTCTCTTCATGATATAGGGTGGGGCAAAAGTAGGTTTACAGTTGAGAGTATGCAAAATAATTTATTCTATCATTTATTAATTATTGTATTATTTTCCATACAGACAACTGTAAACCAACTTCCCCCCACCCTGCAACGCGCGCACACACACACACACACACACCAATATCTTATATAAGCACCTGAACATTGCCTTTCCTCATCATATTAAAGATAAATGAAGGCTCATGATGTGGTTTTATTAAAATTTGGAGTTGGGGTTATAGTTGTAGTTCACAAATTAGCATAATTTATAAGTTAGATGACAAACACCCATGTACTTAAGTTTTAAAAGAAATTAGATTCTGGGAAAATACCAATTTTTTGAGTCCTTTGTTTTCTCTTCTGCCTTATTTCTTACAACTATATACCAGGGAGGGTGGAAGTATGTTTTATAGCCTAGTAAAAGTGCTTATGCAGATATTTTTTCTCCTGTCCTCAAAACTGCTTATCAAAGCAGAGGTAGATGAATTATGTATGTTAACTTTT
This sequence comes from Noctilio leporinus, assembly GCA_004026585.1. Taxonomy (NCBI): domain Eukaryota; kingdom Metazoa; phylum Chordata; class Mammalia; order Chiroptera; family Noctilionidae; genus Noctilio; species Noctilio leporinus. The sequence continues at coordinate 58,634 of PVIW01004342.1, forward strand.
ATGCCTTTTTCCTAAAAGTTATAAAATAATCAGGGTAAAGCCAACCACTGAAATGAAATTAATCCTGATTGGCAGGTAGTTTACTGTCTATGTGCACAGGAAGCATGTTTTCGATGTTGGTTCCCACTGGGAGTGCTTCCTTCACATCCAGAGCAATCATAGCAGCAAAATGAAGATCAGCAGCTAAACAGTTCCCTTGAGGAAGGATGCAGGCTTACCATCACTGGTTTCCTGGGGGGTGCTGTCAACGGCTTGCCAACCTCCAAATCCAACGGGAAGATCAGGCCTCGTCATCCAGGCTTCATTCCAGCAGTGGTAGTTCCTTGGAAAATACCACTTCAGTGAAAGTCCATTTCCCCATCACATTCAATGCTCCAAAAAATTAAAAAGTCACCAAAAATCCTGAAACTATGCCATCTATTAATTATTGGAATGGATTAAGCTAATTGAGGACTCCAGACATATCCTGAGCTCTAGACTTGAGTTTGCTGGGCAGATCCTTTCCCACTGATACCCTTAGGAGCACTCACATGGCTAGACATTGCTCTTCTCCAGCTGATCTCAGTTTTGAGGCTCCTCGGATATATTTAATTAGCACATTAAGCGGTTTTGATCTTAAACATTCACTGCTGCCTAATGAAGCAGAACTTACTACATGCTAAAGGGGTAGGAAAGAAAAGTTAATTGAAAACAAAATACATACATCTTTGAATTTCTTTTATATTTATGTACATTAGATTTATAAAAAGCATATCCCTTGTAACAATTAAGCAATAAAATGCCAATGTTTATGGATTTAGACTATTGCCATGGAAACTATAACATTAACTCCTGACTATAATTATCTACAATTGTGGCAAATTTCCTTTGCTGTTCATTGAGAAGAAAAGGTTGTTGGGGTAAGTGTCTCTTTACCCTTTATCAAGGTGGGCAACCCATGAGCTGAGATCCTTGCAAAACTTGTCACAACTTTGCATGTGACTCTGGAGGCAAGAGCATGGGACAAAAATGTCATCATGAATTATATTATTGTGTCCTTGGAAAGACCTGAAGTTATGTGACAGTACAGAAACAAATGAGAGCACATGAACCCATCCACATTACAGAAAATACTCATACAGTAACAACAATTTAATGGAGGGTGAAGTAGTTGCAGCAATCTTTGTTTATAGCACTGATGAACTTCAGGTCCAACTACCATCCATCCTTTTCCTAAATGTCCTTCAGCATTAGTTTTTACATGTTTCCATTTTTCTCTGAGTATGGCTCAACTTTGATTAGCTCAATTCAGGGGTATTTATTTAACTATGTACCCATTATGTGTCAGACACCATGCTGGATGCTGGAGATTCAACAAAGATCAAGATGTAGGTTTTTGCCCATAAAGAACCTAACCATATAGGAGAAATGACAAACATGTAAACCAATTATTTAAATGTTTCATAATTTTGCCATGAGGCTTAAACAAGATAGTATATGTACAGTGCTTTATGCCTGACATGTGATAAGTGCTCAAAGATGGTAACTCTCAGGCTTTTAAAAATAATTAATATGATGCACACTGCAATGGAATTTCATCTGGGATACAATAGGCCTCAGTGGGAAAATCTCAGGGCATAATAAGCAAAGACTTTACAGCGGGAGTGATACTTGAATTGACTCCTGAAAAGTAAATGGGACTTTCACCAGCTCAACAAAAGGAATAGGAACAAAGTTGAGGCAGCATGAAATAGATCCACAGTCTATTTGGTATGCTCTGGCTGCACTGGATGAAAGCTTTTTTTTGCTTATTTGTGTGCATGACAGAAGATGGTGGTGGGTGAGGGTGAGCAGTAAATCACAATGGTAACAAATACGCATAACACTTAATGTATGCCAGGCACCATTCTAAAATTTTCTGTACATTAACACATCAGATGTGCCCTATCAGAAGGGCATTGTTATTTATTATCCCCAATTTACAAGGGAGGAAACTGATGCACAAAGAGGTTAAGACTCTTGCCTGTGGTCACACAGCTAATTAGTAAAAGAACTTCAAGATCTGAGTTCTACTACAAGTAAGAATGAGGTTGTGAAACTCTTTTATACAAAATTAAATATTTGGGCTTCATTCTTGGGAAAGATAAATTTGCAATTCTGTATTTGTGAAAGATGTGTGAATAGGCAATATGAGAGACTGAACCAAGTAACCCCTACCCCATAATATTGCAATAGTTGCAATGGATCAGAAATGTGCTCACTATAAAAGTGGTCATCATGGTGGAGAAGGAGAGAAGCCACTTGGAGGTTCAATGATGGCTTATGGAGATATGAGGGAACCAGATGAGTTGAGGGGGACTTTCACATTTATCAAGACTAAATGAAGGATGAACAGAAGCAGCTTTGTGTTGAAGGGGGCAGTGTTGGATGGGCAACAAGTTCATTTTGGACAAGATAAACTTGAATGACTATGGCAACCGCAGGAGATGAAACCCAAGAGGTATTTCTATATGCATGTGACATTCAGGAATGGATAAGGAAGAAGTCCCTGGCAGCTTTATGGATGATGGAGGAGAGTCGGGGAAAGAGCCAGAGAACGAGTGAGTGAAGGGGAAGGATGTACTGTAGATTTCTCCCTCGAGAGTGATCTAGAGTGCAAAGGGAAGAAGAGAGGATAAGACAATAACTAGAAATAATGCTACGCAGGGAAGACAGTTTTGATTATTTCTACATTAGGAAAGATTGTCATGCTTGTAGAGAGGAAAAAAACAGTGAAGTAGTGGAATAAAGAATGGATAAAGAGATAAGGAATGAAAGGAGGCTCCTATATGAATAATGTAAGAGCTGAGGGCAGCAAGACAGGTGTGGGAAGCAAGGCATTATTTTTAGGGGAGGGAGGTGCAGATGTAGATCAGGGTCAGGGCATGGAAGCAATGGGGCAGGAAATGAGGTTGGCTTCCAGTTGAGAGCCTCTATATTTGCTCTGAAGCTGGAAGAAAGGGCACTGTATTTAACAGTGACTGAAAGCCTCCTTTCAGAATGGTGAAGGTTGCACCATCAGGCAGAGAAATCCAGAAAACACAGCAATGGAACATTTGCAATAACAAATGGACACAGTACTGCTTCCCACACAGTGCGTGGTGTTCACCAACCCTGACTGTCAGCAATACACTATCACTCTAGATTAATAGACCCCAGAATCTCCTTATTTAAATTGAAATATCTTGGGCAAGGTTAAGATTTGAATAAGATAAATAAGCTCTGCATTTACAATCTCAGGTAAACTTTGATTTGATGATAATACTTCTTTCCAAATGACTCTGAAATGGGAAAGCTGTTCTCATTGTGATATCTAGCTAGTTATTTGTAATCTCTTCCACTTTAACCTATGAGTTTAATAAAAGGGTCAGGAACTTGTGGGCAGTGGGAGCAATAGACAGGACTATCAGCTGCCTACCTTACCCACTGCCTTAGAGTTCCAGTGAGCTTGGGTCTTACCAACACAGAAAGCCAATGGCTGGGCTCCCAGCATGGCCATGAGCAGAGGGAAGGGATACTACCTCTGAAGCCATGGGGCTTTTTCTCACCATGCTAGTCTGTTCAGCAATGGCCACCAGTGAAAGTGTATTCTGGGCACTTCTGCCGCAAGGTTTCCCTTTTGGCTGGATGGTAAGTATTTCTGGGTACATGTACTTGCCTTTTATATTTCAAGTTCCTCCTTGAAAGGGTCTAATAATTACAAACATTTCTGAATGCCATTTACCTACTCTCCAAGTTGGAAAATCTAAATGCTTTCTGAAGGGTCATTCTTATTTTATAGCTTCTTTATCTAGATCTTTAATAGTTGTTCCACTTTCATACTGTGGTTTCATCACGTGTGTGCAGCGTGCATGGTTTCACTTTGGAGTGCTTTCTCATTCCCCATCACATTCTCAGCACTAGAGCTGACCACTGGGAGGCACTTGCAAAGTAATGGTTGATTAAAAGGTGAGGATATCTCCTAGCAGAGCAGGTATAATTAAACATTTGTTTGATTTTAAGATTCAAAGTTTATGTTTTCTCATAGCCTTCATTTGAAGCCTGAGTACCCACTATAACAACAGTGTCCCTTTAATGTGAAAATAATTATAAACCTTCAAAGTGATCCATCTGTTTTCCATATTGCCCTTTCTAAAGAAGCAGTGTCAAAATTAAAACAAAGCCCCCATTTCATTGAGAATTATTTAATCAATTTGAAATAACTTTTGGGGGGCTGAATAACAATCAATGTGACAAATGAAGAATACAGCTTTGCTTTGTTACTTTCTGTATGCTTCCTGCAGTGATAGCTAGTGATTTCTGGAGCTCCTTTTAAGGATGCTATTTAATTCAGCAGATTCAGTACAAAGGACCCAAAAAGTCTTCACCAAAAGCAAAGCCTCCCTGATAAAACAGCATCATGCAATGCTTGGGGATCCTTGAATATATGTCATAGCATTGAAAGTTTATCCTTTGATTTAGGAAACCCCTGTCCTTGGAATTTGCACACAGGAGGTAATTACAAAGATCAATGGCAAGTACATAAGAATGTTGATCTGTATATTATTTGTTAGAAGGAAAAAATTGGAAATAGCCCAATGGCCTAATATGTAATTAATTATTTGAAACACAACATAGAATACTATTCAGCCATAAAAATGCCAGTCTGTATTTATTAGAAAAGATACTTATGGAATATTAATATTTAAAAATCACACTGTTTCAGAGTGGAAGAAGGTTATTCTCTGCAGTTTGGAAATGGGGAACGGGATCAGTGGAACATAGTATTTATCATTCACAGGCCAAGAGAAATAGGAGGGGTCTTAAACATTGAATAGTGACAAAAAAGCTTACAGGGCTGTGCAAGAGTGACATGTGGTCAAAACTGGTTACAATGCTCACTGCATCAAAAGCTGCAATCGAGGACTTAAAAATAGGGCTTAAAAATTAAGTAAAGGACACCTGCACTTTGTGCAGGAGAGGGACATGCGGTTTGCCTAGGATAAGAACTTGCAGTTTGTGTAGAGTTAGGGAAATAAATGGGGAGTAAAGGTTAGAGAGCCACAAGTTCAAAAAAAAATTCTGAATTAAGAGTTAGAAAGCATGCAAGCCCTCCCCCAACTGGGAATGCTGGACTATGACAGGAAAATGCTAAGCTGCGAAATGCTCTTTTTTCCTAGAAAAAAATGGTACTTCTGACTTCTCTGTTCTAAAACTGGCCTAATTTGGCAGGTCTGTATATTTTTGGGTGTTTTTAAGGAAGATGGACTTAATGGCAGGATTGCACTTTTAATTTAAATCTGAATAACCTTTAAATAAACAAATTCCTTTTCACCAACTCTGTTATTAACAGTTTTTCCTTTAGTGGTGGGCAGATGAGTTCCTTACAACTGAAAAGCCCCTAGGGTTCTGTTTCAATACTGCAGAATACCATATATGGTGTATATGTTCATTGTGTATGTCAAGAAGTGTGAAAGGCAGAATTTTAAATGACCTTCACTCTTATATAATTTTTCCCCTTGAAATCTATCAATAAGATGGTGCATCACTCCCAAAATTGTTACTTTACATTTTAAAGGGTATTTTACAGATGTATTTAAGGTAATTAATCTGTTGACTGATTTAAATGAGAGATTACCAAGGTGGGACTGACCTAATCAGGCGAGTCCTTTAAATGTGGGACTGCAAGAGTTCATGAGTGTGGAGAAGTAGACAGGGAGTATAGCTGAGACCACAATGGGCTTCAGAGCTCATGTGCTAAATAGTCAAGGAAAATAATGTGGATTATAGAAGCAAAGGATCCTTTACTGCCTTTAATTTAGCTAACTGCTAAAACACTCAACAGGGTCTTCTCATTTACAATCTGTCCCAAAAGGGTTCAGAGAAAAGGAATCCCTAACAATGAAGAAAATGATATGAGCTTGTAACTTTGTTTCTGCAGCTTTATTAGGGCTCAAGGTAGAGCACAAACAAGATCCAGAGAAAGCCCTGGAGGAGATAGATGCCTTACACCAACTTCAAGTGTAAACCAAGTATTTGAATTCTTTTATTTTAAAAATGGGATGACTTGCAAATTATTTGTGTATTCATAGAAAATGAGCATAGCCCCATAGCTTTGGCTCTGCTGATATACATCTAATACAGGCAGTGATATTAGTGACAGAATGACTGCACATCCTGGCATTGTTAAGCTTTGGCCATTTCAGTGGCAGCAGGGATGACATGGAATAGGAGTTGTGGGAAAGAAGGACAAGTTGGTGGGTTTGGATATTGTCTAGTAAGACATTCCAAAGTGGACATGAAAGCTTGACCAAGAAAACACTTGCCATGAAGCAAGACAACAGAAAGGAATTATTTAGAGGAACAGAGACATGCTGTGGAAACTTGTATGGAGCTGGGAGCCCCTCACTGCTTCAGATTGCAGCTGCTCATTGTCAGGGGCTGTTGGAGTGCCGAGACCAGGAAGGGGCATTTAGAGCCTGTCTAAGGTCATGTCAATCAAAGGCCAGAGGCCCAGTTAGGTGGAGACCAGGCTGGATGCCCCCTGTAGAAACCAATTGCTCACCAAGGAAAAAGAGAAATATCAAGGTTTTTGCTTTTGCTTGTCCTGTGCAGAGAAGGGGGTCCTATAATGCTCACTGAAAAGTTGATGTTTAAGCACAGTGTGATGTAGCAGGAGAGAACCTATTGGAGGGGGTTGAAGATGGGGGTGGGCTTCAGTATGTACTGTAACTTCCAAAATGAAATTATGAGGAATATTTACAGTAGGGGTGATAATCAAAAAATTAATAACCACCCAGACATAGACATGAACCAACCAGAAGCTTCAACTAATCAAAAAGAACACTTATTCTAATACCAATAAAGTCCTACCAGGACATACAGGACAAATGCCAATCCAGATGTATTCAATTACACATACAATAAATATGATAGTACTTAAGTTTCTTCCCATTTACAAAGTTATCTGGGAGTGTGTCTTTGTTTTGAGAGTATAGCCTTTCTACTCTCTTCTTAAGCTTCCAGATGCTGATTTCTTGAATATTTGTTAAGAGAATTCTGTAACAGCTTTATTAACAATGATTTTTAGAAAATTAGGAGATGATTGTGTAGATATCTTTTTTCTCCTCTTTTGATAGCTCCCCTCTTTTGATGATATATTTTATTATTATTTTTCATTGTGGGCCAAGAAAATGGAAGAATCAGAAAGAAACTAAGTTTGGCAAAAACAAAGCAAGCAATCAACCCTTGGAAATGCTCAGGAAATAGATACCACCCGTTCAAATAAGCCACATTTGCAATCGCTACTTAGTAGAAGTTCCTCTGTAACATTGCTGGATTCATTTTTAAAAATCATCCCCCGTCCCTTTTTACTACTCTCTCTTACATAGCAGTTGGAAATTGATATTCCACCTGAAAATGAAGAAAAGGTTGGATATTGAGAGTATTTGCTTGGATAACACTAATGTGTAAAAAACTTTCTATAATAAATTTGGACAAATTTATCTATAAATATTGAAGAAAGTGTTTAAAACATACAATCAAAACTCTTTGTAGGTACCAAAGTTACTGTATTATACTTGAAAGCTGTTTATGAGTATAAGATCCTAAGGCTGATGGCTCTTATTTATATAAAGATTTTCTAGACGTCTTATTAATCATCAAAGGAAATTATATTCAGAATAACTTAGGTGGTGCATATTTTATTAGCTGTTAATTATTTGAAAACTGGTAGCCTCTGAATGTTGTATATGATGGTCCTTTTAGGTAGAATTTACGATTAACGATTAACCAAAATGACATTTTTCTTATAATAAAAAATACCTTACTGTTTTCTATGGGATTTAGCAGATGACTTCTACTCTTTCATTCTAATTTTCTGAGAGGTATTTGTAATAATGTCTGATTTTTTAAACCTTCCAACCTTCTCTTTGTTCATTCTCAAGTGGGACTTGAGTAAAATGGGGCTAACAGCTCTTCAACAGATGTTCTAGATGCAGAACTACAGTAGGTATATGAGAGTCATTGGAGGAGAGCCTAATGTGGTGAGCTTCGACCTTCAAAAAAGATCCTTCCTAATTTTAAAATAAATATTTTGTAACATCCCTTTATTATAAAATGAAATCCACAAATAGCTTTCTATACATACAGTTTTTCAGGTACCAATCTACAAGGAAATGAAGAAATAAAAGGATACACATAAAGTAATATGTATTTCAACAGATATATGTCAGAAAGATGATAATAGACACCAAAATATTCCTACAAACTGTAAAATCATTAAGGAGTATGGCAGACATTTTACTTTTCCTTATTCCCATACCCTTCTCTATATCTCCATCATAGTCTTAAAAGCCAACAACCTCACAACTGTGATAGTTGTAAAAATTTGTAACCTATCCACCAATAAAAGGGAGAAAATGGGTTTGCAACTCTCTGGAAGCTCCAATCTTCAAAGAATTATTACTATTTAACCTGTGTGGAAGTTCTCTAAAAAGTTCTTCTCTCAGGGATTATTTCAATTTGACCTGGTCCAGAGATCCCTCTGTGCAACTAGCCCTATTCTTGAGATGTTTTTCAAAAACAATTAGAAGCAGCTGTTTAACATAATATTTGCCTGAAGGTATGATACAAGTTGAGGATAATAAAAGCTGCCAAAAAACTTAAAATGAAAACCTAGGGACTGAAATACCCATAGAGGGAGGGTTTTGAGAGTCTAGATGGCCACCTACATGTGCAGGGTTGTGTGGGGCCAGGAAAGCCCCAAGGGGTCCTAGTCTCTCACCTCTAGTTGAGCTTGAGGCCTTGTACAAGTAAGGAGTGAAGGCTATAGCAAAATTGTAAACTTCCTGCTGGATCACTAAAGCCATTCACCCAACATACACATGCACAGAGCTCCTAAGTAAGATTGGAAACTTGTTGGTTCAACATGTGTAAGGAAATCTGTCCACTAAGTAACTCAGCAGAGACTTTAGTGGCCAGACATGATAAAGAATACAGACTATAGAGTTAGTACAGGAAAGCCACTAAACCAACAAATAGCAGCAACAACAAAATCAACAACAAACATCAACAATGGACTCTGGGGAACAGAAAGCCTGCTTTTCAGTTACCATATTTATTATTTTAAATTTCCAGCTTTTAACATAATTTGCCAAGACATACAAACAAAATAGAAAAGTATGAATCATATACAAGTAAAAAAAGCAGTCAAGAGAAACTGTCACTAAAGAAGCTAAGATGTTGTACTTGCTAGATGACGATATTAAGTCAGCTATCGTAAGTGTGTTTAGAGAACCAAAGGGAAGCATGAGACTGATATCTAACCAAATAGAGAAAATTAATGAAAAGTTAAAAATTATGGAAAGAAACCAAGCTGAAATTCTAGAGTTGAAAAATACACTAACTGGTATGAAAATTTCAAAACTGTATCTGAGGGTCTCAAAAGCAGATTTAAATAAGCAGAAAGAAGAAAAATAAATCAGTAAAGGTAGTCAATTGAAATGATCCAATCTGAATAACAGAAGAAAATATGAAGAAAAATGAACAGAGAGCCCCAGACACAAGTGGGACATCATCAAGTTTATCAATACACTTGTAATGTGACTCCATGAAGAAGAGAAAGAAACAGAAAGAATATCTGAGAAATAATAGCTAAAAACTTTCCAAATTTGATTATAGACATATATATATATATACATATATATATATCAATATCTGAGAAGTTAAAAAACTCCAAACATGATCCACTTAAAGATATACACACCCAAACATTTCATAACCAAATATGAAAAACTAAAGGAAAATAAGAGAATCTTGAAGATGGCATGAAAAAAGTGATTTATTATGTGCAAGGGAGCATCAATAGGATTAAAACTAACTCCTTATCAGAAACCATAAAAGCTAGAAACCTGTGTTATGACATATTCAAACTGCTGAAAAAAAATTGTTAACCAAGAATTGTATACCTTTGCTGGAGGGAATGGGGTACAGGGTGGATGGAGGCAAAGGGGGTAAAATTGGGACAACTATAATAGCAAAATAAATAAAATAGATTAAAAAATAATTAAAAAATGAAGAATTGTATACCTTTCAATACTTCTTTCAAAAGAGAAAACTAAGTGTACACAGAGTAATAGTGAACACATTGTAAATGTATATATGTTAGGAATTCTTCTCTTTGATTTGTAACCCAACTTCATAAAGCAACAATTACAAAATTGTACTGATGGACTTATAATGTAGAAAGATGCAATCTATATTACAACAATAGCACAAAGGGCAAAGGGAATGGAACAAAGTTATATGGTATTAAAATTAAGTTGGTATTAATCTGAACCTGGGTGTTTTAAGTTTTTATGTTAATTGTAATTCTCAGAAAAACCACTAAGAAAAAAGTAAAAACTATATAGTAAAAATAAACAGAAAATACATTAAAATTATATATGAAAAATATTCATTTTATACAAAATCAAGTAATGGAGAAATAGAAGAAAAAAGATATAATACATATAAAAAGCAAGTAGCAAAATGACAGATGTGAATCCTATTTATGAGTAATTAAATTAAATGTTAATAGATTACTCCAATCAAAAGTCAGAGATTAGCAAAACAGATAACAAAACATGATTTACTATAAATATATATACTGTATATAAGACATACTTTATAGTCAAAGATGCACATTGGTTAAAAGCAAGAAGATGAAAAAAACATACTGTGCGAATAGTAGCTAAAAGATAGCTGGTGTGGTTATATTTATAATAGAAAAAGTAGAATTTATGACAAATATTGTTAGTGAAGACATAGAAGGGCACTTTTAATGATAAAAGGATAATGCTATCAGGAAGGCATAGCAGTAATTAATATATCTGCATCTAATAACAGAGTCCCAACATATATGAAGGCAAAACTGAGAGAACTTAAGAGCAAAATAGACAATTTAACAACTCAAACAGAGGTAGGATGCATTGATTGGATGAAGTGGATGAAGAGAGTCAAAAGGTATAAATTTCCAGTTACAAAATAAGTAAATCATGGGTTTATAACATACAGAATGGTGACTGTGGTTAGTAATATGGTACTGCATATTTAAAACTTCCTACGAGAGTAGATCTTAAAAGTCTTTATCATACACAAAATATCGTATTACTATGTATGCTGATGGATATTAACTAGACTAATTGTGGTGATCATTTTGTGATATATACAAACATTATTGAATTATTTTGTAATACACTTGAAACTAATACAATGATATGTTAATTATAGCTGAATAAAAACAATGCAACAAATACAAATTTGAGACTTTAATCCTGCACTTTCAATAACAGAATAAACAGGTAGAAGGTTAGCAAGGAAATAAAAGACTATAATAAAACACCTAAACATAATGGACACTATAGAACATACTACCCCACAACAGCAAAATACATAATGATCTCAAGAGCAAATGGAACATTTTTTCAGAATAGATGTTGTTTGTTCATAAAACAATCTCAAAGTTTGATCCATTATCCATTTAATGCAATTACTGCTAAATAGATTTACATCTTCCATTTTGTTATGCCATTTTTTATACTCTATTGCTTCACTACTTCCTTATTTTGTGTAGACAAATATTTTCCAGTATATTGTTTAAATTTTTCCTGTATCTTTATATTCTTATGGCTTTCAGCTTTATTCTTAGTAGTTTCCCTGAGGATTACAATTAATATCATAATTTAAAACAACCTAGTTCAGACTAACAGCAACTTAATTTCAATAACATGTAAAAATTTTGTTCCATTCCCCCTCTTCTTTATGCTGTTAATGTAATACATATTACATCTTTCTATATTATAAAAGCATCAATACAATTGTATAATTATTGGTGTTAATTTATTTTAAAAGGTAGTCTCTAGGGTAAGGCATCATGGGTTTGTAATCTTGGTTCTGCCACTTTCTGGTTGGTAACCATAGTTAAGTCACTGTGCCTGAGTTTCTTCATCTGCAATCAAGACAGTAACAGTAATTATCTTAACAGATTGTTAAAAAATTAGATGAGCTAGTACATGTCACCTACTTAGATCAGGATCTGGCATAAAAAAAAGTATTTTATAAGCATGAGTTATTTTGGGTTTTGGGGGATTGCATAAGGCCTTTCAATTCTTTCTTCAAGACATTGGTACTGGTTCACAGGGTATATTCTTAGTTTCCTAATGATAGCGCTTGTGATTTTGCTCCAGGTGATTTTCTCAAAAAATCTGGCTGACAGCAATGTGGTTAACAAAATGATCTATTTAAAAATAATATTTTCTCTCTCTCTCCCTTCCTATTTCTCTCTAAAAGCAATTTTAAAAGATTTTAAAATCAAAAGAAAATAAATATCTTTGGTAGCTGTTCAGAATAAGTAACTTGGATGCACAGGATAATTTTATAAACACTTAAGGATCTTGAAGTAGTATTTAGAATTATTTTTCTACTTTTTAAAAATTTTGGATTCATTTTTAAATAATTATTTTCACATACAGTCACTAGAACTTAGGATAATAGAACAATATGAAAGTGCAATTTGTTGGAACACACTGAGCATCTCAAACAATGTACAAGGTAGATTAATCACAATCTCAAAAACATGATTACAGTGCAAACCATGCCAAGTAAAGAGATTGCAACGAGAGTTAGATTGGTGGCTGTGTTAAACCCAGGGCTGACCCCCAGTGAAGAAAGCTGCTTAATTTCTGTTCTAAAATTTGCTTTGAAAGAGCTTTGTTTACAGAGTCAGTACTACTCATTGTAGCACAAAACTTTTTGCTCTTGGAGTGAAAACAAAATAAAGCAATAGCAGCTATACTCTTCCTAAAAAGTTTTAAAGAAAGTTGGAACCAACAATTACAGAAATTTTCTGTGGTATGTTTGATCTGCTTTGTTTTATTTTTCTTCCTAGGAAGCCGATGTGAAGCCAATTTGCAAAGCAGCAACTTAATTTGAGTAAGTAGATAACAGCCTGGCCCTATGCAGAAGAGCAGGTCTTTACACAAAGCAAGTGGCAGAATCTGCTCAATACTGACAGCAAGAACAGTAAAAAAATAATAATTTAAAACAAAAATAATTAAGGAGAACCAAGATGGCGGAGGAGTAAAGTAGAGCTACACCATCTCCTCCCAATAGCAGACTGGAATTACAACTTAATTGGGGAGAAATCATCCAGAACAACCAACAGAACACCAACAGGAGAGACTTCTTGTTACCAGGGACAGAACAGATCGTGACCAGTAGAAAGTGTGGAGACTCTAGCCGGGCTCACTTGGGTGGCAACTGTAGGGACGGAGAAACTTCTCAGCAGCCAGGGGTTCCATCTGAGAAGGGTGGGATCTAAATCCCCAACTGGGCTTCTCAGACTACAGCAACAAAGCTGAGGGTAAAACAGCACCCAGCTGTGAAAAGCAAAAAGCCTCCAGGTTTAGCTGGCTTGACAGAGAGACTGAATTCTTAAAGGGACCATGCACAAAAATACAGTGTGGCGCACCCACCTACCCTGGGCTCCAGCAGAGGAAGGGCAGAGTGGACTAGAGACACTTAAGGAGGGTTTGGGTCAGTGGTTTTAGAGGGAGAGCTGAGGGAGCAGCTGTGAGTCCAGTGCTGACCCATCCCCCATACAGCCACCAGCAGACCACTCTGCTCCAAAGGGTGGGAGCCTGAGGGGAAGCCACAGCCCCACCCATAGGAATTACTCTGCTCCACCCATCAGTGCCTAAACTTGACCTCAGATAACAGGCTGATTGGATTAACAACTAATGGGGACAGACAAAGACTGGATCTCTGGAAGTTTCTAACTGGCTGACTAATCCCAGACTGGGACACGAGCTGACGTCACCAGACACAGATCCAGGAAGTAAAAAAAGTGCATTTCTACACCACAGAAGGTCACACCACTAAGACAGTAAGTCAAAGCTGACCAATTCAAGAAGCAGAAACAAACAAGGGTCACCTAAAATGGGGAGACAAAGAAATAAACCCTCAACAAATGGAAAGGAGGAATCCCCAGCAAGAGTGCAAAATGAAATAGAGGCAAGCACACTTTCAGACATGGAATTCAAAATAATTATGATAGAGAAGCTCAATGAGCTCAGCGAGTTCAAAGAAAACTTCAAACAACTCCAGGGGAACTATGAAGAACTCCAGGGGAAATACGAAGAACTCCAGAAAAGCTACAAGGAACTTACTGAGAACTACACCAGCATTAAAAAGGACATAGATACCATCAATAAGAGCCAGGAGGAAATGAAGAATACTATTTCTGAATTGAAGAACACAGAAGAAGGAATCAAAAGCAGGTTAGAGAAAGCAGAGGATCAGATCTTTGAGCTGGAGGTCAACATAGAAAAGAATTTCCAGGCAGTGCAACAAAATGAAAAAAGACTGAAAAAGAACGAAGAAGTTTTAAGAGAGCTGCAGGACAAAATGAAACACAGTAACATCCATATCATAGGGATACCAGAAGGAGAAGAGGAGGAGCAAGGGATAGAAACCTGTTTGAAGAAGTAATGACAGAAAACTTCCCTAACCTGAGGAGAGAAAATGTCATGCAAACTCAGGAAGCACAGAGGGTCCCAAAGAAAATGAACCCAAACAGGCCTGCTCCAAGACACATCATAATGAAAATGGCAAATTTCAAAGATAAGGAGATAATTCTAAAAGCAGCAAGAGAGAAACATACAAGGGGGCTCCCATAAGGTTATCAGCTGATTTCTCAACAGGAACACAAGCCAGACGGGAATGGCAAAAAATATTTCAAGCAATGAAAAACAAAGGCCTGCAACCAAGAATACTACCCAGCAAGGCTCTCATCAAAATGGATGGTGAAATAAGGAGTTTCCCAGACAAAAGAAGTCTAAAAGAATACATCTCCACCGAACCAGCATTGCAAGAGATGCTAAAGAGTCTGCTTTAAGAAGATGAAGAGACAGACAGAAACACAGGTGCAAAGTTAATTGGATTAAATGAACCAATCAAAAGACAGGGCAGCTGAATGGATAAGAACCAACTTTAACTTATGAATGCTTTAACCATACATTGATGTCTCTCTCCCTCTCTGCCTCTCTCCCTTCCCCTCTTTCTAAAAATAATGAAATAAAATATTTAAAAAAAACTTATGAATGCTTTAAAGTGATCTTGTTATAAATAGATTTTACTAAATAAGGTACAATTTTGTATATTACTTATATCTGCATTACTACGGGAAAATCAGGTTACTTGCGATAACTCAGAAAAATCAAATGCAGTTAAGGAAGAAGAAAAAAGTAAGAAAATATGGATGTATGTTACATAGAAGACATGCTATCTTATTCACTGTTATAAAATATGTGCTTATCTGTGGGTATGTAATATATAGATTTTGTTAGCAATTTATGTTTTAAATAGCAACCAACTGGTCATGCATGTGTTGTGAAATCAGTCAATCTTTAGGTTAGAAAAGATGCTGACCATGGACATGGACAACAAGTGGGATTGACTTTGTGGGGGAGTGGGTGTGTGGGGAAGGGAACAGAGGGGAGTAAAAAGGGATGGATGTAATACAACAACAATAAAATTAAATTAAAAAAAAAAGAAAAGATGCTGAGAATGAAGACCAATTTGGATGGAATTTGCAAACTACAAAACTATATGATTCATGTACATAGACAATATATATTCTCATATTAGCATGTAAATTAGATGAGATTCCTTTCAACTAAATCATGGAATTATACATTTCTAGTTATGAAGGCCCCCAAACTGGGGATACTTGGGAAAAGAAATGAATAGTAAACTTTATTATTGAAATGTGAACATACCTAATCTCTACCTCAACAGACTCTTAAATAGTTCAGGAGTTAGTTTAGGACCATATAGGAAGTCAACACAAGTTCAAAAAATAGCTAGAATATTATTCTACAAAATTATTTAATTGCTAGGGATTTTTACTTTTTACCTCAACTTAGTAGACATAATAATTTCTACTCTGGGGACCGGCTGGGCACTGCAAGTGCCATTACTTCTGCCTTTACAAGGCTTCAACCTTGTAAAACACATGTGGAGGACAAACAGAGGGTATTGAAAGAAGTAAGACCTGTGCACAGCCTAAATTAATAAATAAATAAATTTACTATTTAAGATGGAAAACTCAAAAAAGAATAAGTTGTAGTTCCAGTAGCTTAAAATAAAGTTGAGTTGTATTATTGGAGTTGGGAGGATCTCACTCAAAAACCAAATTCATTTTTTACTATGGGTTTGGCACTGTCTCTAGGACAACTTTCACAAAAGTGAGTTCTGCAATACACAATTCTGTAATGTATTTCACAAAAATAGCATTCCAGAGTAAAATAAGTATTAAAGAAGAAAAATCTGCTTAAACTTGCTACAATGTATTTAAAATATGATCATTGAACATGTAATTATTATGTAAGCTATTAGCATATTTTAAATGTCGAAATCCAGTATGTACTTTAAATAGTGTAAAAATATGTATGGGTGTAAATGTATTTTTGCATTTGTTTGGTAATATTGCAATTCATATTAATTCAAAGAGTAATTCTTTCAACAAATGAAGTAACGTAGGCATTTTGAAATAACAAAAAGAAAACTTTGTATTAATATGATTTGAGAAGTTGACAGAAGGCAGTAATTAAATGGTGAACAGTCTGGATATGAAAGGGAAAAAATAGTACACATTGGTGGTTACAGAATAGACAGGGGAATGTTAAGAAGAACAAAGGAAATAGAGCAGCCAAAGAACTTACATGCATGACTCATGGACATGAACTAAGGGGAGCATTGCTGGAGGAAACGGGGGACTGGATGTAGAGGGGAAAAGGGGGAAAATTGGGACAACTTTAATAGCAAAATAAATAAACTATATTAATTAAAAAAGGAGAATAAATATCTCAAAACATAAATAATAATAATTAAGGTTTTTTAGAGCTGGAAATGATCCGATTGCTCATTAAAATCAAACTCATACATTTTATACATCTACATCTGAGAAAATTAAGGCCTAGAGAAATCAAGCAACTTGCTCAAAGTCACCAACTAGTTTGTGGCAGTCATTCATATTGCTTTGCACCAAAGAGAGAAAGGGAGGGAAAAATTACAAGAATAGTTTGATTTGATTTTTTGGGTGTTTTTCCATGATGCCCTGCGGAAAATCAAAATAAAACTGTGATATCTTTCCAGTTGGATCACTGACTAATTGTTAGATTAGTTGAAACATTGAGCTGAAATTGATAAATACAAATTGGCTAGTTCACAATTATTTTAAAAGATTAAACTGAAAATGTCAGTTTAATCAAACCTATTTAATTTGGAATGAAGGGTAATAAAAGAAATAAAGACTCTTGCTAATTATTTTAGCAGTCACCATTTTTACAACTATCATTAACATTATGCAAGATGCTTAAAACTCTTGAGTTTGGCTGTTTTCTACATCTGCTAATGAACTGGATTTTGGGAAGCAGATGGGTCAGCCTATGGGCCTTTGTGTAAACACGTGCTCAGCCCCCTTCTCTTCGTGTCCTGATGGTGTAACCAGCACACGCTTCCACACCCCACTTGGAACTCCACTGTCCAGAGGTAAACAACTTTCTCTGGAGCATGTGCAGGATGAAAAGGGTTTCATAAAGAAGGGGCTTGGAAGCTAGACACAAAGTGGTCACAGAGCCTAGAAAGCTGTTGGCTCAAGAGGGAATCTGAAACACTGTTACATAGAAGACAGTGTTGATTATTGGGTTTATCTCAAAGGTGTCAGAACCTAGAATTGCACAGCGTCTAGAGGACTGCCCAGCAGAAGTGGTGACCAAGGAGCAATAGCCACCCCACCCCCACCCCTGAACAATATTAATTCCATCTGCTCCTCATGAATGCATGGCCTGGAGGAATTAGTCCCTTCAGGAAAACAGGCAAAGAGGTGTTCTTGAATTTGCACAGGAAAAAGCAGCCAGAGGTTGGATCATGGGAGTTACAAAGAGTTTCAATATTCAACAACTGTAGTTGTAACAATACAGGATAACTGTATGGAATTCCATTCCTTCCTGTCTGTGTTCAAAACGCTGATCTTTGGTTGTCTCATTTCAGCACACCAACAGCCACTCCCCTTGCTCCCCTGGGTTCAGGATGGAATCCCTAGCCCCTTCCCCTTATCTCCATGACTTCTGGCTCCATCACAGCCTGCCTGATGTGTTTTATGGCATGTTCTAGATGTACTTGTCTCATCCACGAACACTGGATGGAGTTCCTCACGGGCAGTGACCTGAATAATTTTTCTCTGAATCTTTAGCATCTAGGTATTCAGATATATTAGTGTACAACAGTGTGTGTTGAATGAATTGACATTTATTCAGTTAAATGAACACTGACAACTTTTCAACTAATTTCATTTGTTAAGTTCTCCTTCCATGCTCTGCACCCTATTCCATGCTGGCAAAATAAACAAAAACAAATCAAATCAGACATTGCACCCCACTGTGGGGGTTGCATTCTGGTGGGGGCAAGCCAAGAGGTGGGCATAATTCTTTCACCCAGAATGATAAAAATCTTACTACATCTTCTCTTGCAAAAGCACCCAGGTTAAGGCTTTCATTTATAAGAGAAGCCTTTTATTGAAATATATTTCACAACCCTAAGAAGTGCCACCATCCCCCTTTCTTTTAAAATTGGTTTCTATTTCCACTGTGATCCTCATATAACATGGTGACTACACTGACCTTTTTCAAGGTGAGGGCAGAGACTACCCCTCTGCCCATCAGAGTGAGCCTGTAATCTCCTTCCTAAATGAGCCCTCATATTCACATTCACTGTGAATGGCAGCTCAACATGGCACAACCATCTTCATTAAAGTGTCCACATTGATTCAGACACCTTCCCCCAGAGGTTACGCATAATTCAAAACCCATCAGCACACTGGGGACAGGTGGCTTAAATTGCTCCTTCTAGGATATGGTATCTTGCATCAGCCTGTTCAGAATTTCATTTGCTACCCTGAGGGCCAATTACTCTGCCAGCTGTGTCCAATCAGGTTCTTCGGCTCCCATCTCTCCCAAATTGCTAAGAAGCTAGCTGACATCTCCCTTTGTGGGCATCAACTCTATGCAAAATTGCTACCCGCGTCAGATGAGGTGAAGTCTCAGAGGGAAACCCACCATGCAGGGACCTGGGGTGGTAAACCAGAAAAAGGGTTAATAAGCAGTCAGTCCATGATGATTTGTGCTGGTGAAGGGAGGAGTGTCAGAACATGAGAGGAAGTTCAAACCCCAGCCACTTCGGGCATAGCATAAGGGTGTATTGATCACTGTGCTTCCTCACATTCACCCTTGTGCTCCCCACTCTGAGCACTTGAACTGGCTTATTTCTGCTTTGGGTGCTGGATCTGGCTGAGGCATGGAGATGAGGACACCCTGGGCTTTGATACTCCATCAGATAAATAAACTCACCACAAAACTTGTACCATCAGAATCTCAGTGAAGAGATGGTGGAGGCACAAGAGAGAGAAACCAAGAAATCACTCTCATGGTTTCCTTTGAAAGGAAAGGAAAGAGGCAGGACAAGGACGGCAGGAACCACCTACAAACTGAGAGGGCGTGTTTGACTGGAACCAATGGAGGACAGTGAGCCTAGGGCTTGGGTGAGGCAAACTGCTCCAAAAACCTCTGCAAGAACATTTACTAGGCCATGCTTCCCTGACCTCTCAGAGGGTCAGCTGATGTTCACTGAATCCTCCCTGCATTCACCTTAGCTAACGCCTTCTGCCCACCCCCTTTCTCACCCTCAATGCCCTTTCTACAGCTCAGATAGCCCTGTTTTTAATCTCATTAACAGGCCCTGAGCACTCCTTCTGGGGCCAGTACTATGGTAGATACTTTGCCTGCATCATCGCACTCGCCATAGCTGCTCCATCAGGAAATGGCTGCTATCAAGATTACCCTTACTCTACTGATAAAGGAAACTGAAGCTCAGAAAGGTAAGGCCATTTTCTCAAGGTCAGATGACAGGTAACTGGCCAGGACAGAGCATGGAGGATATAGCTACTGTGATCATGTACTGGCTACTGTGTCAGGGGCAGCCCCCACCAGCCACCTTAGTCAAGGAAGGGCGAAGGAATACTTCTGCTTTTTCTGGAAAATCTGTAGCTTCTGGGGTCTGCTTAGTGTTTTTGCACTGGGAGGCATACATTTCTGTTTTTGTTTTAAAAATACTCCAAAGTAACAGAAATAGCACAGTCATCTTAGCACACTGGCCACCCCTTTTGTTCTGAATGCCTCTATGTACCTCATTGGGTTGATAGTGACATATTGCCTCGATAAAGTTCCAGCTGTGTGACTAATAATGAAAGCAATAATAACAGCTAACATTCATGAGGCACCTGTTATGCTTGGCTCTGTGCTGACTAAAGTAGAGAATTTTGTCACCTCTACTTTAGGGAGAAAAGACAGGCACAGGGAGGTTGTAACTTACCCAAGGTCACAGAACTGGTCAATAGCAGAGCCTGACCTTGGACGTAGACCAGACTGAGCCCTTTGTTCCCTGTGGTCTGTAGTCTGGCGTCCCCTGAGTCAGGTTAACGTTAGCCGTTCAGTTAGTCAGACGGTCAGCCGTTACATAATATATGAGCAACCTGCTATGCCTGAACCAAGTGAGGGGAAAGAAGAGGAGCAGAGCAGTGGTCTGACTGTGGAGTATGAGTGAGGGTCCCGAGACCAGGGAACATGGTTCTATGAGATATTTGGGGAAGGCAAAGGAGCAAAGGGTGACAGACACAGGGAAAGGAATTTGGAGCAGGGAGCTGCAAGATGAAAGGGTTACCAAGAATAAGATCTATCAGCTTCACAGTTTTGTTTATGGCCTCATAGGGTTATTTGTTGGGGTGCTTCATGGGAATTTATGATGGGAGGCATTTGGATCAAGGAATAGGGAGGAATAATTTTGAACTGCAGTTGACTACAAGGCTGTGTGTGTGTGTGTGTGTAAGGAAGAGGTACACAGTGCAGAAAGCCAAATAATTCTCATTTTGCCATTTTCAACTGTCACAACAGCTTTTAGGTCAGCTGTTTGGGTCTGTTTTTGTCTTTGCATTTACGTGCATGGCTTCTATACTGTAATTCCAAGGGCTTAAATGCTGCTTTAAATTGCTGTTCAGTTTACAGAGGTAAGGTTTTGTCTTGCCTATACTCTCTAGCTCACCATTGTTCAGCTCATTCCCTGCAAATGAACTGCACTATTTTTTATTCATAGTAGCACTTTGCTACTAGTTCAGCGATTTCCTTCTTTCATCATTCTCAAAAGAGCCTTTACTGGTACTGGCGAGTTAATACTACTCCTACAACTGTAATCCATTCCTGTAGCATGGGGGAGTTAAGGCACTTCTAACTCTTAATTTCTCTAAAAATGAGCTTATAATTTTCCACCCTCCCCATTTGGATGCTTTTCCAACTGACAATGTTTTAGCTTTATTACTTATAAAAAAACAACCAGAGAAGACATATTTTGAACTTGGAAATTCCACCTAGTTCAATGCCTAGCAATTTCCTCCTATACAGATGCTCATAAATGTCCTTTACATTTGGACCCCCTCTTTTTTTTTTGAATATTGTTTTAGACTGAGTGGGTGCCATGGACAAAAGAAATTTTGAAATCTTCAACTCCCTGTAGCTAGCTTGTGGTGGAACTGTTCAAGGCAGCGAAAGAACTGTGTGATTGGTATTTGGCAACAATGTTACCTTTACTCTTCCTTCTATCTCTGAATGAATGGTGAGGTCATAAATTAAGGAGAATCACATAGTTATACACAAAGACCAATCCTATACTGCAAAGGCCAATAAAGGTTGTGGTTAAAAGTCAGTTGGTTTTTATTCTCAGCTTACCATATGAGTGACTGAGTTAATTACTTTAACCTCTCTGGGCCTCAGTTTTCTTATCTGTAAATGGAGATTAATAAGGACCCACCTGATAAGAATTAGATAAGATCATAACCACACAGAGACTGGTACAGTAATTGCTTAATAAATGTTAGCTACATGATTCGTAAGAGTATTAACATAGACAAGGCTGGGCTTCCATGTCTCTGCCATTTACAACTTTCATAAACTAAGGCATAAAAAAGCTAGCATAGGTTCTAGCCACTAAAACCATTACCTTTATCAGTGGTTGCTGTCATAATAGGATGCTTGATCTTTATTACTAAGAGCACAAACTGCCTGTTCAATAACAAACTGCCTGTTTCTCATTCATTAGGCAAAAAACAATCTCTGCCAATTAGACATTTCTGCCCATGGTATTGAACAGTCCTTAAAATAGAATAGAAAGAAACAGTAGACCAAGTCTGTCTTGTGGTAAATGTGTAATGTCACTTTAAATAGATATTAGCAAATGCCCTAGTAAATCAAACTCACCACACTGAATCTTTGGTGAGTTTGGAGTTCACATTCCCATCTTCTTCCAGGAAGATGTCCATCTGCAAATTGGCATCATTATCATGGGCTGAGAAATAATTGGTAACAACTCTTGCTGGTATCCCAAGGCATCGCAAAACTGCAAAAATCACCACAATGTAATAAATACACAGGAAGCAATCCCTTCTTATAGGGACTGTCTTCTTTAGCAATGTCAAAAATTCTGAAATAACAGAAATAAAACCAAATGAATCACAGAATAGTAATAAGTGAGAATTTATCATGCAGATACCAAAAAGACAGTTCACAGACCAGGAACACTCAAACCAAAACAGAAGGAGGCTCAAGGATAAATTATTATAAAGCAGTTTATATAGTGAGGAAGCAGTGACTTTATTTTTCACAGTGATTGGTTATATTAGAATTTTCTTTAAAAATAAGCAAGTGGTTGGTGGTTACCTTATATTGACCTTAAGAAGCAGTTCAAGGCCTGCCTATGTTTTCCAGAGGTGTAAGACAGAAATGACCCAGATGAAGTTAGCCTTGCAAAATAAGTTAAAATGAGCTTTGTATGACCACACTGTTATTTTCTGCCTGGGGAATCTTCAAGGCTGGTCTCTGATTTTTATTTTGACACTAACATGAGAAGCCCTAGTGGCACATGCTGTCCTCAAATATTCCACACTGGAGAAGGGGCTATTGTTAGGTGTCAAGGCTGCAGAGAGAAAGCTTGCTGCCTGACCATTTAGAACTGTGGTTGGGCCAGATAAAGCCATCTGGAATTGAAGCTTAGGAACAGGGTTCCAATTGTTTAGTTGTATTCATACAATCATCAAAGTGGTATTATCTTAGTCCAGCTAAGGGAATTAGGTTTCTGAACATAAAAAAAACAAAAACAAAAAACAATTAATAGAAAGTTAGAAATTTGCAAAGCAGATCCTCAGTGGAGTTTGCTCTCCTGGCTGGCATTTGCTCTGTTACACGTGGTAGAGGGTGACACCACAGATTCATTTTCATTGTTAGATAATAAATTACCAGGATGTATTTCTTGCCATATGTACTTATTGATTAAACTTAATCCAAATGCCCTCCCTGACTCCCAGAATGTCACACATCAGGGCTCATTGAAAATAATTCAGCTGACAATTTTAAGATTAATGACTTGGCTTGCCTTTTATTTTCTCAGAATAGTTTAGCATTTTTAACCAAACACTATCCGCCTACTTCCACAGAACAACCTTGGAAGTTGTAACTGGAGTCTGGTGATGTGGAACTTGACACTGAGGCATCAGGACCTCCTTTCCCAGAACTTCCTTCCTTAGGTTTATTCTTACTGTGCTTCTCCACATTGTGCTTCTGCCTTTTCTTAGCTTACCATCAAAGCCTGGAGTTGATCTGATGACATAAATGGATAGAAGGTGCTCACTATATTATCCTGTTCTGAATCCAAAGGAATTACACAGGGACAATAAAATTTCAGGCAGCATGAGGACATGGGGAGGCAGAGAGCCCTTTCTATTTGCTTAATCATTTCATGAGAGTGGCTGCCTACATTGGGTGCCATCTTCTACATCATCTTGGCTTGTGAACCATGAAGGAGGGGAACTACTATCTTGAAGTTTGGGTTTCTCAATAGAACTTCAGATATCAGCCTTTCTAGGAGACTGATACATTGACCTTGATTGCCCTTTCTATATACTATATTCCTTTAGTCCTTTGGTATACTCAAATGACTAAGAAAATACTTTTATTCATTTTGAAACTATGGTGAAACAAAATGCCTGATACAAAATTCAGGATTTCCCCTCACTTGGGTCACTGACTAATTCTTATACTGTCACAACTTTGAGCTGAAACTGATAAAATTCATAATTGTTTACAGCAAAATGTCTTCATCTCAGCTTCCAGCCTCTAACTGCTCCTTGTTATTTTGGAATAAACAAATGCAAACTAGGTAAAACATTCTTTATTAGTGAGCAAGCAGAAAGGACACTCCCATTTGAGCTTAATGTTTTCTCCAAGACTGTTGAAATGGCATGTGAATGAAAATCAATGCCGATCATGAGATCACACTGAAATACATGTATTTTTTTAAATAGTCACTGAATTAGCAATAATATTGGGCCTAGATAGGCAAATGTCATTTCAAAAAATGACGCATGAGGCTGAAGAGAATAATTCTGTTGCCATATACTTTCTTGTATAGATTGGATGTTGGATGGATTAAAAGCCAATAAGGAAACTGGGGAGAAAAGATTGTTTATTACATTCTAATATCAAATTGCTCAGGGTCATTGAGACTCGAATGTAAAAATGGAGATTAAAAAAAATGGAATTGAGACCACCTGTTACTATCCCACAGCTAGGGTAAAAATTAAGTAAATATATTTATAAAACATTTCAGTCATAAACAAGCAAATAAGCATATTTATAAAACTTCTCAATAACAAGTAGCATACATCTTAATAATTATTTATTATTTTAAATGTGGCTAATTTTAACCTTTTTAAAATGTGGGGGTTACTAAAACAAAAATGCCACATCCTTTCTCCCACATCCTTACTTGGTCCCTGGGACCCTCCATTTCTCTGGATGTAGAATGATGGAGTATGTAGGAAATAGTCCATCATTCTTTCCATAAAGATTCTGCAATCAGAGAGAAACTATGAGCATATTTGGCTGAGAACAATTTAATTATGCATTGACTAGATCCCAGAATAGCCACCCATAAATTCTCTAGAGCCAACAGGAATTGCTAGGGCTCTTTGCCAGGTTATAGATAAAATGTTGTGAAGTGAAATTTCTTTTACATTAAAAAAAAATATTCCTCAGTTGGATACTTACATGTGTTAAAGACACCAGCAAAAACCCAGCACTGACCATAACGAACTGGATTTTGAGAACTCTTATATTCCAGTAGAATGTCAATGCTTCCAGTCCAGGCTGATGGTGGGACACCATAGGCATAGATATTGTCCCAGGATCCAACAAGGACACCTTCATCATCTTTGGAATTAACCTGAAAAAGACCACAATTGGTGAGAAGGAAGGACGTTCATTTAGAAAAGCTTTCTCCAGACTTTGACATTGAGCAAGATAAGGCTTCCAGTGTCTTTCATAGGTCTGACATGATGAAAACAGTTCACCGCTGTTTAATTTACTGCTATGTTATCAGAGAGAAAGTGATGTAATAACTAAGTGTGCAAAAGGAAACCCAATAACTAGACTTCCCTTTCACTAGCATGTCATTGTAGTAAGGTAGTGTTGAATAGCAAATAGAAAGACTTGTAATTGAGAACAGATAAAAATCTGTCTTTCTGGGTTCAAGCAAGTATTGGCAAAAAGCAGGCACTCAGTAATTGTTGAACAATCACTTGTATACTCAATAAGCATATAGGCACTGGACAATAAAATAAGGATAAGACCTTCTCCCTGGCGATAAATAGGTAAGAAACCAATCAAGTACAGGTGAAGGTTACTGGTATTAAGACAGAAATATGTACAGGTAGAGCAGGGGCCCAAAGATGAAGGAACCCATTTTGTCAGGCTGGATGGTACTAACAATGGTGGTGCTGGCTGAGTAGAGGAAATGACATGAGAGATAGGTTTTGAAGGGCTGAGGGCTACAAAAGGCCACTTACAAAGTGGAAACCCTTTGAATAAATGTTTGGTGTCATGCAACAACATGGCAGGTTAAGGGATCTGCTAGGAGCTACCCAGATATTGTGTAAGAAGGCAATATTGGGTGGAGAGAGATGATGGTGGCAGAATAGTGGGCAGCAGAGATGGCTTTCTCAAGTGCCAGAGCGGCTGGAGGATAGGGTAAGGAACACCGGACAGATGCAAGTTCAGGAGAGAATTAATGTAGTAAGCATCTAGAATCCGAGATGCAAAGTCCAGAGGCTGCAGAGAACTCTAACTGAGTGGATATTTGAGCAAAAAATAGTGTGGACAGTAAGCACAAGCTTGGGAGGACTGAGGAGTTGAGCTCCTGTAGGGGAGGGACTGCGTGACAGTTGCACTCAGTGTCTGAGAAGAAGGGAGTATGGCTCTCAGAACCAGAGCCAAGGGACAAGAGATCCCCTGCCAATGGTGCCAGGCAGGAATGGGCAGGAGCACACAGACACCAGCAGCATAAAAGCAGAGCTGTGGCCACCACCAGTGAAGAAGGCAGCTTGCAACCCAAGCAGGAAGAGAGGCCCCCCTCCCACGAAGCACTGTGCCAACCCCTGAGGAGCCCTCTACACAAAATCTGTGAGAGAGACTGGTATGCATCAACAACGAGAGCCTTCTGAGCTCGGATCATGTGCAACCAGTGCCAGTGGCAGCAAGCCAACATCCTTGGAGCCTACAGCTCCCCCTTGCAGAGCACAGAAGTAGCTGTGCACATAAGCAGTGACAGGCCCCCAGCGGCAGAACCCCCTTTGGAGACTGCACAGCTAGCTTTGGCCCACCACCACATTCAGACCATGGAGTCCAGAGCCCAGATCCCAGTTTAAAGGACCAGTGGTGAGGAGGGTGCTGCCTCCCCCCATCTTCAGAACCAGCAGCTCACGCAGCTATTGGAGGCTCAGCTTATGAGGTTGTGGCATTCGGATTCAGCCCTGACTGTGACAGACCCCCAGATTGCTAGGCCCTGCCCTCACAAGGTGCTTAAACCTGACTGCAGATTGCAGAGAGACTTGATAAAGTAAAAGAGGCAAACTCAGGAGATGGATCTCTGCTAACCTCAAGCACCTGAGTTACATTGAGAAGTACATGAATTAAAAATACTCAACATAATCTTTTAATGAGCTTAACAATAACCCACAACCTTCAGACCAATTAACATATCCTTTTAAAATAGCCATTTCTAGTCTTCACATTTAGTGCATTTTAAGTAAATAGTGTTTGTATTATAATGTATCTCAAATCCCATAGTTTACTCCTCTCTTCTATCAACTAATTTTACCACCTGAGTTCCTCTTCCTACTTTTGTTTTAAAGTCTACTTTCTTTCCTGCTAGGACTCATTCTCATTTCTCACTCTAAGTATTCCTCCCCTCTCCAGCCTCTTAAAAATCATTTTGTGTGTGTGTGTGTGCTATTAGGCACTACACATTCATTCATTTTTCTATACTCAAAAAATACACTTGTCCTCTCTCCACCTTGACCAATAAGTGCTCATTGAGGGTGGACAGGGAGATAGGTGCAGCACCTTTATAAACTTACTTATATATATAAGGGAAGTTACAAATCACCTTCCTTTCGTCCAAACATCTC
Source organism: Noctilio leporinus (assembly GCA_004026585.1). Taxonomy (NCBI): domain Eukaryota; kingdom Metazoa; phylum Chordata; class Mammalia; order Chiroptera; family Noctilionidae; genus Noctilio; species Noctilio leporinus. Next base: position 86,295 of record PVIW01004342.1, read on the forward strand.
TTAATCTCTTTCTTTCTCCTTTACCTCATGCTCCTATTTCACCTGTAGGAATTATAGATAATATGTTGTTGATAGTGCAGAGGCAAAACATACCAACTGGATTCATAATTTAAAATATTTTTTTCCTTTTTTACTATTTTTCTAAGTCAACTTCCTTATAGTAGTTTTTTGTTTGTTTGTTTGTTTGTTTTTACATATGTAGGTTTGTTCTCTTACACAGTATCAATATACAGGCATATATACAAAAGTATAAATATACATAACCTCTGATTAGGCTCAATACGGTTCTCTTGCACTTTCTTGCTGCATTCTTATTCTCCACCCCCCCTCCACCCCCGCAATTCATTTCCATATAAGAGGTAAAGTTTGCTTTCTCTCTCGCATCCCCCTATCACTTCTCACCACTATCTTTGTTTTTCCTTTGCACCTTTAAAAAGTTATCTATATTTCAGTCAACTCAGTTGTCTTTCCTCTCTTATAACAGTCTTCTTATATGTACATCCTTATTAAGACTGGCTCATTTGCAGCTGAGGGTGGGATTAAGGGTGGGGGTTATCTTTGAGGGTATGGGTATTTAGCCAGGCCCATATGCAATTCAAAGTGTGATTAAGGGTGTAAGATATCTTTGAAGGTATGGTTACTTTGCCTGGATTGGTGGTTCTGTTTTAGGAGCAGCTTGGTAACAGTATATGAGACATGGTAGAATGAGTGTCTCTCAATCAGCCAGCTGGAGTGAAAAGCTTATCAAGGAGCAACACAGAAACCAAAGCCAATATACAACCAGACATCCCAAATTAATGACATAAAGGGCACCCAGGAACAACTAGTTGAGGAAATCTAGGAGACTGCACCACTGAACTCCATGAAGGCAGGGAGTCATAGCAGATCAATACAAGAAACAAAAATAACCAATAACAGACACACAAAATGGGGAGAAAAAGAAACAGTCCATCGCCAAAAGGAAAGGAGAAATCCCCCAAAGAAATGAAACAGAAACAAGAATACTATCAGACATGGAATTCAAAGAAATGGTTATAAGAAAGCTCAATGAGTTCAACGAGCTCAAAGAAAAATAACAAAGAACTCCAGGAAAACTACAAGGAACATACTGAAAATTATACTAGCGTTAAAAAGGACATAGAAATCATCAGTAAGAAATAGGAGAAAATGAAGAATACAATTTCTGAACTGAAGAACACAGTAGAAGGAATCCAAAGCAGGTTAGAGGAAGCAGAGGACCAGATCAGTGAACTGGAGGACAACATGGAAAAAAAAAAATACCCAGACAGTGCAACAAAATGAAAAAACACTGAAAAAGAATGCAAAGGTTTCAAGAGAACTGCAGGACAACATGAACCGCAACAATATCTGTATCATAGGGGTATGAGAACAAGAAGAGAAGCAAGGGATAGAAAACCTGCTTGAAAAAGTAATGATAGAAAACTTCCCTAACTTGATGAGTGGAAATGTTACTCAAAGGGGGACCAAGATGGCAGAGGGATAAGTGGAGGTACCAATCTCCCAGGTTCCATCTGGAATTACAACTTAATTGGGAAAAAATCATCTGGAATTACCAATAGAATACCAGTTGCTCCTGGAAGCCTTATAACCATGAACAGAATAGAAGAGGATAATTCATCACAATGTGACTGGTAGGAATTGCAGAAATGTGAGAGGGCTGGCAGGGCCCCCACACATGGCAGCAGCCAAAGGAATGGAGCCAGGGGCTCCACCTGAGAAGGGTGGATTCTGCTTCCCCAGCTGTGTTTCCCAGCCTATAGCAACATGGTAGAGAGTAAAACAGCATACAGCTGAGAAGGGCAGAAATCTGCGAGGTTTGCTAGTCTAAGAGAGTGCTAGAGACAGAGCATACTAAAGTGACCACAATGAAAATATATTGGCAACCACTCACCCTGGGCTCTAGCAGAGGGAGGGTAAAGTGGACTGGACACCCTAAAGGAGAGTTTGGAGTGGTGGCTTGGAGGAGAGAGGTGGGGAAGCATCCCTGAGGATTCCAGTGCTGACTCATTGCCCACACATCAGGTGGACTAGGCTGAGCCAAGTGGCTTCCATAGGAGGGGTCCTCATAGCTCCACCTACTGGAAGCAATCTGCCCTGCTCAGCAGTTCCTGAACCTGGTGTTTGATCACAATTCATTGAATTATACCTGAATAACTCTTTCCCACCCTACCATGTCCAAGCCTGGAGGCTGAGCATGGATACAATAGTTTGCCCCTGAAGTGGAATTTCTCACCCAGCAGCACCTGGGCCTGATGGCTGATTACAAACTCACTGATTTATAGCTGGGTCAGTCAGTCCTGCCTAATGGCATATGAGCCAGGTAGCTGATCATGGATTCATTGGCTTACAACTGAGTTGGTCAGTCTTGTCCAGCAGCACCTATGCCTGGAGACTGATCACAGATTCTCTGATTTATAACTGAAACTCTCTGTTTTGCCTAGCAGCACCTCAGCCTGGCAACTGATCAGAGACTCATTGAATTATAATGGAATCTTTCTGTCTAGCCACGTGGTGCCTTAGCCTAGCAGATGACCACAGATTCACTGGATTACAATTGAATCTTTCTGTCTAGCCCAGCAGCACCTGACCCTGGCAACTGATCACAGATTCATTGATTTACAACTGAATTGGACTGTCCCACCAAGCTGCATCTGAGCCTGGAAATGGATCACAGCAATAGGATTACAACCTAATCAATCTGCCTAGCCAAGTGGTGCCTGAACCTGGCAGCTGATCACAGTCTGATTGGATTACTACTTAATTAACTGGCCCTGTCCTGTGGTCACTAAGGTGACCACTGATCGCATATTGATTGGTTTACACCAGAGCTAATTGGTCCTGCTTAGCAGTACATACACTTGATAGCTGAGCACAGATCAATTTAATTAGAAACTGAAGGGCACAGACAAAATCAGTGGGTCTGGTTGGCTCCAATAAGCTGACTAGACCCAGACTACAGAATGATCTGACCTCACCAGAGGTGAATCCAGGAAGTAAAGATAGTGCACCTCTACATGACAGAGGGTCACATAAAAAAGACAGAAAATCTATAGAGCAAAAGCAAAGAAGAGAAACCTAAGTATGGGGAGAAAAAGAAACAGTCCATCATCAAAAAGGAAAGGAGGAAGTCCAGAAAGATTGCTAACTCAAACAGAGGCAAGCAAACTATCAGTATGGAATTCAAAACAATGGTAAATAAGCTCAATGAGCTCAGAAAGTTCAAAGAAAACTACAAACAACTCCAGGGGAAATACAAACTCCAGGGAAGCTACAAGGAACTTACTGAGAACTATACCTGCATTTAAAAGGACATAGAAACTATCAATAAGAGCCAGGAGGAAATGAAGAATACAATTTCCAAATTGAAGAATACAGTAGAAGGAATCAATAGCAGGCTAGAGGAAGCAGAGGATCAGAGGAGTGAGCTGGGGACAACATAGGAAAATATTTCAAGACAGTGCAAAAGAATGAAAAAAGACTGAAGAAGAATGAAGACATTTTAAGAGAGCTGCAGGACAACATGAAACACAGTAATGTCCATATCATATGGATACTAGAAGGAGAAGAGAAGAAAGGAATGGAAAGCCTGTTCGAAAAAGTAATGATAGAAAACTTCCCTATGGTTAGTGAAAACGTCATTCAACTTCAGGAAGCACAGAGGGTCCTAATGAGGAAGAACCCAAACAGACCCACTCCAAGACATATCATAATTAAAATGGCAAATTTCAAAGACAAGCAGAAAGTCCTAAAAGCATCAAGAGAGAAATAGCAAATAACATACAAGGGGGCTCCAATAAGTTTGTCAAATGATTTCTCAACAGAAACAATCCAAGTTAGAAGGGAATGGCAAAAAATTATTCCAAATAATGGAAAACAAAGGCCTGCAACCAGCAAGGCTCTCATTCAAAATAAGGAGTATCCCAGACAAAAGAAGGCTAAAAGAATATATCTCCACCAAACTAGCATTGCAAGGGTTGCTAATGGGTCAACTTTAAAAAGAGGAAGAAACAGAGAGACAGAGAGGAACACAGGTAGAAAGTGGAAAAGTGGCAATAAATAAGTACCTATCAATAATAAACTTAAATGTACATGGATTAAGTGCTCCAATTAAAAGACATAGGGTAGTTGAATGGATAAGAAAATATGGCCCACCTATGTGCTATCTTCAAGAGACTCATCTCACAGATGAGGCAAGCTTCACTTTTTCCTAGGGAGTCTCAGGGAACTGGGGGCCTTAGTAAGAAGAAGCCTCAAGTCAAGACAACAGACAAGGAATACCTCTAGGTTGTGCTAGGAGTCAGATATGAGTGTGGGGATACACTGCATACTATCTGTGACCACACAGTATTTCCCCCTTTTTCAGCTCTAGGAAGTCCCAGACAGAGATGTCAGCCCAAGGGGACTATCAGTTCCCGCTAAGTAACAGTAGAGTATTTTGGCCTGTGTGTGGTGGTTACAGGTCAACACAAAGTAGAATATTAGGCCTCCCCAGGAGCCAAATTGAGGACTTGAGTTGGGTCCCTCAATGGGACCATCCCTCATTAGGCCTGATTCTGCCTGCCACACCATTCATTCTTGTGAGGCTATGGGCAGGTGTGGCCAGATAAGGTCAACCTTACTTTTACCTATTGGGTCCCAATGAAGTGTAGGCCTTATTATGAGGAGATGGGTTTCAGGTTAAGAAGGAGAAGATCCCCAGACCCTGGGAGGACTCAGATTTCAGAGCCTTAGTGAGAACAAAGAGGGCCCACCAATCCTAGTCACTCACCTCGTCACCCAGTCACCCAGACAGTCACAGGTCAGACTGCCAGGTCCTGAGGTTCACTCAATCTGCCTTCCTCCACTAGGCTCTCAGGGAACAACAGGATGATCAAGAGCAAGAACCCTGTGGATTGCTAGAGTAGTGCCCTCCAAGAGACCTTCAGAGGTGGCTTCTTCAAAGCCAAGGAAGGCAGTATCTCCCTGCTAGAGGTGCTCACATCTTCTCATCTTCTTGCCTCCCGGTTCCCACATCACTTACTCTCCTGCACACACTCTTGTCTGCTGTCCATGACCACAGTCCTGCCTTGGGGTCAGAAGAGTAAGCTATTAGAACTACTGTCAGTATGGATCCTTGAGTAACTACCGTGAGTAGGACTTTTCTGATGCATAATGTGAGAAAAAAATGTGTTTTAAGCCCCTACTATTTGGGGAGTGGGTGCTTGTTATAACAGTGTAAGCTATACTAACCTGACAGATACAACACAATAATAATTGTGAAATAAGTAATGACAATTAGATGTTTATAATCCAAGAGTAGCACACGGTACCCTTAAATTTAATGACAGAAGGAATGGTCAATGTATGGTGGTTAAAGATTACTTTCCTGGGAAGGGGGGAGGAAGAGGCAAAGAAGGAGAGCAGTTTAGTCAAGAACCTAGTATGGAAGAACCATGGACATGGACAACAAGTGGGGTTGACTTTGTGGGGGAGAGGGTGGGTGTGGAAGGGGACCAAGGGGAGTATAAAGGGGATGGATGTAATACAACAACAATAAAATTCAATTAAAAAAAAAAGAAAAAAATAAAAGAGACACATCTCAGAAAAAAAGATCGACACAGGTTAAAAGTGAAGGTATGGAAAAATATATATCAAGCAAATGGACATGAAAAGAGGCTGGAGTAGCAATGCTTATTTCAGACAAAATAGATTTTAGGATGAAGGCCATAAAAACAGACAAAGAAGGGTACTTCATAATACTTAAGGGAACAATTCATCAAGAATATATATATTCACCCAGCATAGGAACACCCAAATATATAAGGAAAATCTTGGAGGACTTCAAGAAGGATATAGACAGCAACACACTAATAGTAGGGGATTTTAATACCCCATTATCAATATTGGACAGATTTTCCAAACAAAAAAACACCAAGGATATTGAGGAATGGAACAACACTCTAGAAGATATGGACTTAACTGATATATGCAGAACCTTTCACCTCAAAGAAGCAATATACACAAATTTTTTAAATGCTCATGGAACATTCTCTAAGATAGACCACATGGTAGGTCACAAGCCTCCACAAATGCAAGAAAATTGAAATCATACCAAGCATCTTCTCAGATCACAATGGCTTGAAACTAGAAACCAACAGCAAGGGAAAAAAACCAAAAACACTCTAATTTATGGAGACTGAATAACATGCTTTTAAGTAAGGAATGAGATCAAATGACAATGAATACACAACAGCCCAAAATCTATGGGACACAGCAGAGGCGGTCCTTAGAGGGAAATTCATAGCAATACAGGCCTGCCTAAAAAGGTTAGAAGAAGCTTATACAACTTAACCATAAATCTGCAAGAACTAGTGGAGCAACAACAAACAAAGCCCAGGGCAAATTGAAGGAAGGAAATAATCAAGATCAAAGCAGAATTAAATGACTTAGAGACTAAAATTACAATCTGAAGAATCAATAAATCCAGAAGCTGATTCTTTGAAAAAATAAGCAAAATTAACAAGCCTTTAACCAGGCTCATCAAGAAAAAATGAGAGGACCCAAATAAATAAAACCAGAAATGACAGAGGAAAAATCACAACTAATACTTCAGAAATACAAAGGATTGTAAAAAAAATTACTATAAACAACTATATGACAAGAAATTTGACAACCTGGGTGAAATGGACACATTTCTGGAAATGTATAACCTACCAAAACTGAGTCCAGAAGAAGCAGAAAGCCTGACTGAACCAATAACAACTAGTGAAATTGAAGAAGTAATCAAAAATCTCCCAAAGCACAAGAGCCCCGGACCAAATGGCTACACAGGTGAATTCTACCAAACATTTTGAGAAGCACTAACTATCCTTCTCAACCTATTTGAAAAAATCCTCTTCATATGAGACCAATAGTATTCTAATCCCCAAACCAGGTCAAGACACAACTAAGAAAGAAAACTACAGGCTCTGATGAACATAGATGCTAAGTTCTCAACAAAATGTTGGACAACCGAATCTAGCAATATATTAAAAATATCATACACCATGCTCAAGTAGGTTTCATCCCAGGGATGCAAGGATGGTACAAGATTCACAAATCAATAAATGTAATACACCACATAAATAAAATGAAAGACAAAAACCATATGATCATATCAATAGATGCTGAAAAAGCATTTGATAAAATACAGCAACCATTTATGATAAAAATGTTCAGCAAAATGGGAACAGAGGGAGCATACCTCAACATAATAAAGGCCATATATATGAGAAACCTAAAGCTAATATCATACTTAATGGGCAAGAACTAAAAGCTTTTCCCCTTAGATCAGGAACAAGACAAGCAGTCCACTTTCTCCACTTCTGTTCAACATCATTTTGGAAGTTGTCATAGCTATCAGAGAAGAAAAAGGAATCAAAGGTATCCAAATTAGAAAGGAGGAAGTAAAACTGTCATTATTTGCAATGAAATGATAGTGTACATACAAAACCCCATATACTCCACCAAAAACTTACTTAACCTAATAAGCAAATTTAGCAAAGTAACTGGATATAAAGTCAATGTTAGAAATCAAAAGCATTTTTGTATACCAACAATGAAACATCAGAGATAGAAGCTAGAAAACAAATCCCATTTACTACAGTAACAAGAAAAATAAAGTACTTAGGAATAAACTTAACCAAGGAGGTAAAAGACCTGTACTCAGACAATTACAGAATATTGAAGAAAGAAATGAAGGAAGATACAAATAAATGGAAGCATATACCATGTTCATGGGTGGGAAGAATTAACATTAAAATGTCCATACTACCCAAAGGAATCTATAGATTCAATGCAATCCCAATTAAAATACCAATGACATACTTCACAGAGATAGAAAAAATACTTCAAAATTTTATATGGAGCCAAAACAACCATGAATAGCCATAGCAATCTTGAGGGGGGGGGGGAACAAGGTAGAAGGAATCATAATACCAGATATCAAACTATACTACAGGACTACTGTAATCAAAACAATCTGGTACTGGCATTAAGAATAGACACATAGATCAATGGAACAGAATAGAGAGCCCAGCTATAAACCCAGGGCTCTATGGTCAATTAATATTCGATAAAGGGGGAAGGAACATGAAATGGAATAATAGCCTCTTCAACAAATGGTGTTGGAAGAACTGGACAGGGACATGCAACAAATAAAACTAGACAAACTTACACTATACACCAGAATAAACTCAAGATGGATAAAAGACTTAAACATAAGCCGTGACACCATAAAAGTCCTAGAGGAAAACATAGGAAGTAAAATTTCAGATATCCTACACAGAAATATTTTCACTGATACTTCTCCAAGGGCAAAGAAATAAAGGAACAAATAAACAAATGGGACTATGTCAAACCAAAAAGTTTCTGTTCCGCTAAAGAAAACACCAGCAAAATTAAAAGGGAACCAACTGTATTGGAAAACATATTTGCCAATGATACCTCAGACAAGGGTTTGATATCCAAAATATGCATATATAGAACTTATGTGACTCAACACCAGGGAGACAGACTCCGTGTTTTTAACAGCCCAGTTAAAAAAGGGGCGAAGGAACTGAAAAGACACCTCTCTGAGGAGGACATACAAAGGATCCAAAGGCATATGAAAGAATGCTCAACATCACTAGTATCGGAGAGATGCAAATTAAAACCACAATGAGATACAATTTCATACTTGTCAAAATGGCAATCATCAACAAATCAACAAACAACAAGTGCTGGCGAGGATGTGGGGAAAAGGGAACCCTGGTGAACTGTTGGTGGGAAGCAGACTGGTGCAGTCATTGTGGAAAACAATATGGAATTTCCTCAAAAAACTAAAAATGGAACTGCCTTTTGACCCAGCAATTCCACTGCTAGTATTATACCTGAAGAACCATGAAACACCAATTCAGAAGAACCTATGCACCCCTGTGTTCATAGCAGCACTATTTATAATAGCCAAGTGCTGGAAAAAGCCCATCAGTGCATGATTGGATCAAAAAACTTTGGTACATTTACACAAAGGAATACTACATAGCAGAAAGAAAAAAGAAGCTCCTACCTTTTGTGACAGTATGAGTGGAACTGGAGAGTATTGTGCTCAGTGAAATAGGCCAGTCAGTGAAAGACAAATACCATATGATCTCACCCATTAAAGAAGACTAAGGAACAAAACAAAGAAGCAAAACAGAACCAGAAACATGAGTACAAGAAAAAGACTTTCAGTGGGCAGAGGGAAGGGGGCAGAGAAGCGGGAAAAGGAGGCAAAGAAGGGGAAAGTTTAGTCAAGGAACTAGCACGGATAACCCATGGACATGGACAACATGTGGGATTGACTATGAGTGAGGGGATGGGGAGGATGGGCAAGGGGAGAACAGAAGGGAAAAGTGGAATGAGTGTAATATAACAATAAAATTAAGTTAAAAAAAATAATAACATTTTTAAAATATATGAAATTTACTCCAGCACTGAGAGGCATTTCCCATAGAGGGTCCTTCTGGGGAGTGTGCTCCAGAAGATCACCATTCCATTTGATTTAGACAGGCTATTTTTCCCCTCTAAGGGTCCAGTAAGGTTAAAGTGAAGGTAACTGCCCGGTTAATTTGTTTAATGTAGAAAAATGCTAATTCTTTGAAGATTTCTGAAGAACTTTGTTCAAATAACTGGAAACTTATACTTTTGATGTAAACTTTATATTTTATTTTTTTAAGGATTTTATTCATTATTTCTAGAGAGAGAGGAAGGGAGAGAGGCAGAGTGGGAGACGCACACCAGTGTATGGCTGCCCCTCATCTGCCTCCAGCCACAGACCTGACTGGAGACCCGGCTTGCAACCTGGCCATGTGCCCCAGCTGGGGAATTGAACCAATGACCTTCTGGTTCACAGGCCAGCGTCTTGTCCCCCATGTTACCAGCAGGGCTGATGTAAACTTTAAACTTCATTCTTTAACACCATGAAATGACTGAGGGGTAGCAGGGGTTAGCCAACCATTTTGGCTCTGTTCACAATCAGTGCTTCTCATTGCAGTTAAGTTGATTACTTAAAACTTCTTCATTTGTAATGAAGCCTGAGGAGTGCCTCTTTGTAAGTTATGGTATGGTTTGATCTTTGTGAGTAGATAGGTTCAGCTTTAATGCACATTATATTTCCTTATCCTTATCATTGAGGAATAGAAATAGGGCTTATGAATCTCAGAGGTAAAAGTTTCTAAACTATGGTTCAATGACTGATTTTTAAAAAGATAGCCATTAATTAGAAGGGCTATTTATAGCTAAGGGTTGAACCCACTCAGCTAAGGGGAAGAGTTAGGGGGGAAAAAAGCTGTCCCTTCTAAAGACCTTTTAATTGGTAAGGCTGAGCTGTTTCTCTGTTATTAGATAAATCACAACTGTCACTTATTAGCATTTGGCCAGATTAGCTACTATTTTCTAATTAGAACATTGATTTCTGGGGAGCATAGACACTGAAACAGTTTTAGTTATAGATGTAAAGGGTTAAAGTAATAACTTCTTCCGTAGACAGCAAGATACATTTGGGAGCACTTCATTGGCATTTTTTAAATAACACAATAGACCGTTCCTTCTAAAATATATTTTTATTTATTTATTTTTAGAGAGAGAGAAAGGGAGGGAGAAAGAGAGGGAGAGAAACATCAATGTGTAGTTGCCTCTCATGCACCCCCAAATGGGGACATGGCCTGCAACCTAGCCATGTGCCCTGACTGGGGATTGAACCAATGATCCTTTGATTTGCAGTCTGGCACCCAGTCCACTGAGCCACGCCAGCCAGGGATAATGGACTGTTTTTAACACCTATCATGAACTTGGTGTTTGATCAGTGACAGAATGAAATGTCTTGGTCTTGCATCACTGACGGTCGAGACCATATGGACTTTGGAAAGGGAGTGTTACTAAACTTTATTAAGATTTACACTAAATTGTTCTCCCATATTAATCGCAATGTTAAAAAATGAAATACCAAAAAAAAAAAAAAAAAAAAGAAAGAAAGAAATACCAGCCCTCCCCCTCAAGTCACTGTCAACAACCTCAGATGCATAACATAATTCAATAAACTTCAAAATCTGTTTCCAAGAAAAGATGAGGGTTATGGAGTAGGGCAGAAGGACAACATGACTTAGTTCCTAACCACTAATCATCAGTTCCTCAAGAAGCCCTACTGTCAACTCAACAGAATCCTGAGATTTCTCATTTGTGTTCCAAATTCTAAAAAAAGACAAGCTGAATTAAAATGCATTTTTTTTTTTTTTTTTTTTTTTGTTCAGACCAGAATAGTGAACACAGCTGCTGTGGACAAATGGGAAACAAAGGTCTGCCTCTCTAAAGAAACAGAGATTCTGGGACAGAGGAGAAAACATACAAAACCTTAGAGTTATTCCCCTATAGGAACAATATATACGTCCAACTAGGCAGGGTGGATTCTGGAATGAGAAAATTAACAGAATTTTAAAAGAAAGAGTGGATCTTGAAGTATTCTAATGGAAATTGTCATCTCTTCAGCTACAATCCCTTCCCTGCTCCAATCTTTCTCAGGGTTCAAAGAGTAGATAAATTATCCTCAAACTGATATTCAGAGGAGAACTCAAACTAACCTCACACCAGGAAGGGTCAAGATATTATCAATACTATAATAGAGCAAATAGAACACTTGAAAAAGAGTTATGCAAGTATGAGCATAGATAAAAAGAAAAGAAGAGAGGGGATGGGAGAGGGAGAACATTATAAAATAATACAAGAAAACAAAATTAAGTAACACAAAGAATCTTCTCACAATCTCTATGGAGATAACCAATATAAAGGAAAAAATGAGGATCAAATTATATCATCATAAGCCTCTGGCTGGTGGCACAGTGGATAAAGCATGGGCCTGCGAACCCAAAGGTCACGGGTTCGATCCCCAGCCAGGGCACAATAACCAGGTTGCAAGCCATGTCTCCAGCCAGGTCTATAGCTGGAGGCAGGTGAAAGGCAACCATACATTGATGTTTCTCTCCCTCTCTGCCTCCCTTCCTTCCCCTCTCTCCAAAAATAATAAATAAAATCTTTAAAAAATTATATCATCATAAAACAGAAGAAACAGAATGGATACTGCTAAAAATATAATTAACGACAGAAGAAAAGCTTGATATATATATATATATATATATATATATATATATATATATATATATGACATAACAATGAAAAAGATGAAAGAAAAGATGAAGTTATTTAGAGAAAAGATGATAGTTATGGAAGGCGAGAATGATATAACATAAGAATAATTTGTATTCTTGTAACAGAGCACCCAACAAATGAAACAGAAGTTAGTGTATTTATGACAAAGAAATAAACCCTCATCAAATGGAAAGGAAGAATCCCTGGGAAGAGTGCAAAATGAAATTGAGGTAAGTACACTCTCAGAAGAAAGGGGGAGAAACATTAATGTATGGTTGCCCTTCACCTGCCTCCAGCTGGGGACCTGGCTGGGGACCTGGCTGGGGACCTGGCTTGCAACCAAGGTTATGAAGGCCCCCAAACTGGGGATGCTTGGGAAAAGGTATTAATGCTATAATAAACTTTACTATTGAAATGTGAACATACCTAATCTCTACCTCAACATACTCTTAAAATAGTTCAGGGGTTAGTTTAGGACCATATAGAAAGTCAACCACAAGTTCAAAAAATTGGTAGAAAATTATTTAAATGCTAGGTATTTTTATTTTTTACCTCAACTTTGTAGACATAATAATTTCTATTCTGGGGACCAGCTGAACACTGCAAGTACCATTATTTCTGAAGGCTTCAACTTGTAAAACACATGTAGAAGAAAACCAGAGGGTATTGAAACAAGTAAGACCTGTGTGCAGCCAAAAAAAAAAAGAAAAGAAAAGAAAAGAAATTGATCTACTATTTAAGATGAAAAACTCCAAAAAGAGTAAGTTGTAGTTCCAGTAGCTTAAAATAAAGTTGAGTTGTATTATTGGAGGAGGAAGGATCTGACTCAAAAACCAAATTCATTTTTTTACTCTGGGTTTGGCACTGTCTCTAGGACAACTTTCACAGAAGTGAGTTCTGCAATACACTATTTCTGTAATTATTTCACAAAAATAGCATTCCAGAGTAAAATTAATATCAAAGAAGTAAAATTCTGCTTAATTTGCTACAATATATTTTAAAATACTATCATTTAACATGTAATAATTATATAAGCTATTAGCATATTAAAAATCTTTTGTATTAATTCTTCAAGATCCAGTATGTACTTTAAATATATATAAAAATATGTGTGTGTAAATGTATTTTTGCATGTTCGTTAATATCGCAATTCATAGTACTTAAAATAGTAATTCTTTAAACAAATAAATTAATGTAGGCATTTTGAAATAATAAAAAAATAATGACCAAAACATCAGAAATAATATGCATATCTTAAAAGCAAGTGGAACAGAATGATTTAAAAATTAATCAGAGCCCTGGCTGGTGACACAGTGGATAAGGCCTGGCCTGTGAACCCAAAGGTCACTGGTTCGATTCCCTAGCCAAGGCATATAACCAGGTTGCAAGCCAGGTCTCCAGCCAGGTCCGTGGCTAGAGGCAGGTGAAACGCAACCATACATTGATGTTTCTCTCTCTCTGCCTCTCTCCCTCCCTCTCCCTCTGGAAATAATAAATAAAACATTAAAAAAATAATGAAATACTACTAGTAAAAAATGTATTTGAAATATAGCACAGAAAAACTGAAAAAGATGAAAAAAACAATATAGCATGTAAAAACCAAATGATCAGGTTGCAAGCCAGGTCTCCAGCCAGGTCCATAGCTGGAGGCAGGAGAAAGGCAACCATACATTGATATTTCTCTCCCTTTCTTCCTCCCTCCTTGCCCTTCTCTCTGAAAATAATCAATAAAATCTTTTTAAAAAATAAAAAATAATAAAAACCAAATGACAATTTCTATATAAAGTAATAGAATACAAAATAAACTTTTGAGCAAAAAAAATAAAATAAATAAACAGTTTCTTTTATGGTAATTTAGTTTTCCTCTTCTGTGAAAGTGAAATTTAGTAAAATTAAAATTTTAATTTTAATGTAATTTGAATACAATTAAATGAATAGCACAACAGTGTCGGGCATAAATATAAAGAGACCAATGGAACACAATAGAAAACACAGAAATAGACCCCAGAAATATAGGTAACTAATTTTTGACAAAGTTGTAAAGGCAATTTCAGGGACAAAGAATAATCTTTTCAACAAATGCTACTGGAACAATTAGATATTTTTCTGTAAACAGGAATTTTGATTCATATTTTGTATCATAGACAAAAGTTAGTTCAAAATGAACTTTAGATCTACATTTAAAGCCTAAAACATCTAGAAGGAAACAGGAAGAAAATTTGTGCTGTTTGGTTAGCCAAAAATTCCTAAGATATAATACCAAAAGAATGTAAAGATTATATTTACAAATTTGACCTTATCAAATTAGGAAATTTTGCTTTTTTTTTCAATGTATGGTTGCCTTTCACCTGCTCCCAGCTACGGATCTGGCTGGAGACCTGGCTGGAAACCTGGCTTGCAACCTGATTATGTACCCTGGCTGGGAATCAAGCCAGCGACCCTTGGGTTTGTAGGCTGGCACCTTATCCACTGTGCTACCAACCAGGGCTCAAATTTTGCTTTTGGAAGGGCACTGTTAGGAGAATGAAAAGATCAGTTCAGAGTAGGCAGAAATATTTGTAATTCACATCTATGATAACAGGTAATCAAAATAGTGAATCAGAATATTGAAACTCAAAAAAAAATGTACAAAATTTTAAAACATAGACAAAATATTTGAACAAATACTACATCAGAGAAGATGCAAATAAGCACAACAAAAGATGCTCAACGTTACTAGTCATGAGGAAATGCAAATTAAAACTCCTATGAGATAATACTACACACCTATCAGAAAGTCTAAAATTAAAAAGACGGATCCTAGCATGTGTTGGGGAATATGTAAACACTTGGGACTCTTATGCACTGTTGGTGAGAATATAAAATGGTACTATCATTTTGGCAGTTTCTTAAACATTCACTGATTATATTGATAAAGAGAGAGCTAATTAAGATCACTGGGGAAAAATAAGAGGGGCGTAGGAGGAGTTTGCCAAGGCAATGGAAAGCAGTCTAGGATGGAATTGATTGAGAACCTGAATGCTTCCAGAGCCAATAGAAATAAAAAAAAAAAAAAGGGCGGGCTCACTGGCTCACTGGCTCTCTGGTTCATGAGTTTTTCTGGACTGGCACCCTCTCAGGTTCTTCTTCCTCTAAGATTCCTGGAGGATTGTGCTGCAGCGCCTGCATTTCCCAACAACTGGCCTGGCAGAGGCTGGCAGGTTTATTCTTTGGGTGTCCTAGAGGGAACAGGCTCTGAAGCAGAAGCCTGCCATTCTTCTGGAATTATGTAGCTTTTGTGTGTTATGTTGTTTTAGTTTCTAAACTAACCCTATAGAAATGAACAGGGAAAAAAAGATAGGAGAACCCAGGTGTTAGAGTTTAGCCTTAATTGATAGCTTAAGTAATTAAAGCTGTGACTTGATAGGCTGAAGTGACTGCTTTTGAATAAAGACTCTTTTCTTCATTACAAAATCTTTGCCTCTGGATTTTGCCTAGAGGTTGACAGCGGGCAGTAGGGCTGCACTTCCTGTTTGGTTACAATATGACTCAGCCATCCCACTCAGGTATTTATCTAAGAGAAATGAAAGCTAATGTCTATACAAGATTTCTATATAAATTGTCAGCTTTATTTAAAAAACTGGAAACAGCATAACTATCTACCAATAAGAAAATGAATAAATTGTGGTTCATCTATACAATGCAACACTCCTCAGCAATAGTATGGAATAAACTACTGATGAACACAATAGTGAATCTCAAAGGAGATAAAGAAGCATGAAAGAAGCCAAACAAAAAGAGCACATGTTGCATGATTTCATTCATAGAAAATTCTAGAAAATTAAATCAATGTTTAATGACAGAAAATGGAGTGGCTGGTGATTCCCTGGGGATGGCAGACAAAGCAGGGAGTCATCAAAGGGAGGAATTACAAGGGAAACTTCTGGGCAGTGATGGAAATGTTTATTATTTTTATTTTTGGTGATGTTTTCATGAATGCATCAAAATCATCAAATTGTGAATTTTAATTTGTACATTTTCTTGTATGTTGAAAATATCGAAACTTCCAAAAGTAAGTATAATATTTTAAAATTAAGCTTATAGTATAATATACTTTATGATTTAAAAATTATATTTATCTAATTACCTATACATCTAGTTGGTATTATGTACCAACATCAAATATTAATAAAAGTTATTTCTTGGTGGTGAAACTTGGGGTGATTTTTTTAGAAGAATTTTTTAAACTTTCAGTTAAAATTTTTTCTATAATGTTCAATTTTTTTTTTGAGAGAGCATTATCTTTTTTTAAGACAAAAAATAAAAGGCCTTTTATTTAAAAATCCTGGAAGCAAATATGCCAAGATATTAATTGTGATAAATTTTTGCAGTGCAAATATATATAATAATTATTTTTATTTATACTTTTAAAATGTTTAGAATTTCTTCATACATTTATCATAGGGGAGATAATAGTTAAAATTTCCTTTGTGCTTCAAGAGGGTGGGTGCCTCTTTGAATTCAAGGCTTAGGTCCTCGGTAAGTGATTAAACTGGTTTGTGCAAATATGAGGAAGGCCAGAGGCAATGTTCATTGAGGGCTGATAAAGGAGGCCAACCATTCCGGAGGTGGACCGTCAGGGCCTGAGGAACTCCAGCCAAGAAATGCCCTTTAAATGGGGTGGCTGTAGGAGAACTGGTCTGTGCTTGGTTTTAAAGTGGAGCTGCCTGATGTTAGGGACTGGCACTTGAGTCACATTGAATAGCCCTCACCCTAGGGCAGAACAAGCCTTGGGTCCCTGTAAAATTCAAAGGACATGGAGGACCTTAAATCATAACCAGTACTAAACCTCTCTTTAATTATGCATGTGGGGGGATTAAGTTGATTTTAACTTGATACTGAAAAAAAAAAAAAAAGAAATGTGACATATTCCGATTCTCCAATTTCCTATAGCACATATCTTTACATTTTGTATAATTACTATTTTTTCTGCTTTTTCAAAGGTAAAGGTATTTTTCCTATCCTGTGTGAACATTTTATTTGGTTATAATGAAATTAATTTTCTGTGATAAACCTGTGTTCTGTTAAATTTCCCTGTTAAAATGTTATGTTCTCATAAAGGCTAGGATTCTGTAACTCTTGTAGAATTCAGTTTTATACCTAATCCTTTCTGTAATTGTTTCTCAGAGACATCTGGATATAAATTTTGGGTAATATGAGTTAGCTTCAAATGTAAAGAGTTAAATTTGGAAAGGAGAAAGAGTATTCCTTGAATGAGATCTTTCTAGGTTTTGTGAAACACAACCCTGAGCTATTATCTGGTGGTGATCAATATTAATTGTAGGTAGAAGTTGTACAGATGTCAAATTGGGCTCATAACATTCTAGGGTTCTACAGAAGAACCTCATAGTCACTGTTGGGGGTGTCAAAAGGAGATTGTCAAGCGGTGGGGAATGGGGGCTTCAGACATCTCTTTTCAATAATAACAGCTTTGCTTTTCTCTTCTATATATTTATATTTGATATTTATTTTAAAAAATAGTTCCTAAGAGTAAAATCTGAAAACCCATTGGTCTGGGAATTCAGAGATATGTTTCTTATATCTCTTCTACCATTTTAAAATTATGTGGTAAGGATAAGAAAGGTGATAAGTTGAAGATAAAGTACTCTTAGGTTATTCCATGGGTGGTGGGATGCTCCCAGCAATACACACAGGAGAAAGAATTAGGATAGCAGAATCTTTTCCCTCCCTTGCCTAGATCCTTGTGTTTGATTCTTTTTGGACTTTTATAACACTCATAACAAGAAAAAGAAAGCCATCTATTATCTTCTTGGTTTTTCCCAGTGGTAGGCTTAACAGCAAGCTGTTTTCTACTTCAGTGCTATTGGAAGTGTTAGTTTGTCTTTCTGGAATGCCCTTCCATCAGTATTCAAGCCCTTTCTTTACTTGGTGTATTCCTACCGATTTTTGAAAACTCAGATCGTCTCATTCTGGAAATCTTTGCCTTCTCTTTGATCTGGATGTCTTTTCTCTGTGCTCACATAGTAGTCTTTGCTTGGTACTATAGTCACTGTTTGGTTGCCTTTGTTACCATTACCAGATGGCACATTCCCAGAGGGAGGGAAGTTACTATGCTATTTTGACTTTGTATTCCCATTACTAGCATAGAGTGAGCACTAAATAAGTTTCACCAAATGGAGATGGTATTATTGGAAGGTGGGTATAGGACACCTTTTAATATTTCTTTACTAGATCAAGATATATGGGTTGATCAGAATGCTAACAGACATTCTGTTAAAATTGACAAGTTGTTTCTAAAATTTATATAGACATGCAAAGGATCTAGAATAACTAAAGCAGTATTGAAAAAGAAGAACAAAGTTGATGGACCAAATGACTTAAATATTTACTATAACACTACAGTACTTGAGATAATATATTAGGATAAGTAGACCAATGGAACAGAACAGAGCCAGAAATAGATTCATACTTTTACACTTATTTGATTTTCAATAAAGTCACCAAAGTAATTCAATGGGGGTGGGGGGAGATGACAGTTATTTCAACAAATGAAAGTCTTTTCAATAAATTAGTTTCCAATAGTTTTTTTCCTCAATAAATAGTGGTAGAACAAATGGATAAATTGGAGGGGGAGCCTTGACCTCTACTTCATTATCACACAGGATGATCACAGATCTGAACATAAAAGACTAAATTACAAAGCTTCAAAAAATATAGAATAATATCTTGATGAATTCATGAAAATAACAAATTTCTTAGGGATGGTTCTTTAATTTTTTAAAAATTTAATTTCATAAAATTTAGAAACTTGTTTCTTGAAATACAATACTAAAAAAATTAATGGCAAGCCATATTCTGGGGGAAAATATTTTCCATACATATTTGACAAAGAACTTGTATTAATATAGAAAAAGCAACTAGAACTCAGTAATAAAAAGACACAGTCCAATAACAAAATGGGCAAAGGCTCAAAAAAATATCACTAAAAATAACATATGATTGATCAATAAATGCATAAAAATATGCTCAGTGTCATTAGTTATCAGAGAAATTAAAATCTCAATGAGATATACTACACCCATTAGAATAGTTAAAATTAAGAAAGCTGAAAACACCAAGAAAAGGTGAAGCTATGGAACACTCATGAATTACTGCCAGAAATATAAAAATGGCCTTGTGGCTTTGGAACACTGGCAGATTCCATAAAGATAAACATAAATATACCCTATGATTTAGATATGCTATCTTTAGCTACTTACCCCAGAAATATGAAAATATGTGTACATAAAAGACTTGTACAATAATGTTTATAATAGCTTTATTCCTAATAGCCCCAAATTGAAAATGAAATATTGCTTCCAGTTGCTTGAAGTTTAAGATAGACAAATCTAATCTATTGTAACAAATCAGAACAGAGGCTACTTTTGGGGATGGGGATTGATTAGAAAGAAATCCCAAGAAAATTCTTGGCTGGTGGTAATGTTTAAATTTGGGTTGGGTGGTAATTACCCTAAACTAAATGAATTTTGCAGTTAAATTCACACATTTCACTGTATGTAAAGTTTACTTCAATTTTTTAAAAAACATGAATTAACCCTAACCTATAGTGTGAAGTGTATAACCCTGTTATGCAAATGTCCTTTGGTATATACAGGGTGCATGTGATAAATTGGTAATAATTTTGCATTTCCTTATTTCACATGCTTCTTACTAATTTTGAAAAACTATGTTTCTAATGTTATGATTTAACATCATTGTTTCAGATATAAAATATTACATTCTGAGATCAACTGCCATGTAGAAGAAATATGATGTTAGAGCAACCGTAATTTCTGGACTGCATACTTGGGGGAAACTGCTAAGGAAATTGCAGACTTCAATAACGTCCCTTTATGTACAGTTGACAATGTGAAGATGTATGATGCTGATCCCAATGTTACCACACCAACAAGGAAAACACATAAGGTATGCAGGGATCACACAAGTCCAGATACTACACAGATTCCAGAAGATCATCAATGAAGATCCAGGAGAGTCAATGCGCTCCATAGCAAGAGAACTGCAGGTGTCAGATGCAATGGTTCGCAAGATTATTGTTGAAGATATCAGATACAGATCCTATGTTCTTAGAAAGGGCCAGTTTATGACACAGTAGACAAAGGAAAGGTACTTTGAAAAAGCAAGGACACTGCTAACAAAATGGAAAAATCCCAAAGGAAAAAAACCTCTGATTTTCTTCTCTGATGAAAAGAAGTTTCAGCAGGACTAAGTAGTCAACAGAATAAACAACAGGTGGCTCTGTGAGAATCTTAATGAAGTCCCAATTGTCATGAAAACAAAATTTCCTGCTACAGTGATGATGTTAGGTGTTGTCAGCAGTGAAGGAGATATCATGACCCCGCATTTGTTTCCACAAGGCTTGAAGGTGACTGCTGATGTTTATCTTAGGTTTTGAGAGAAGTAGCTGTACCATGGATGAAGCAAGTCACAAATGGATGTCATTTTATCTTTCAACAAGATGGTGTACCAGCCCATAGCACCAAAAAAGGTGCAAGAATTTCTCAGTGTCAATGTTCCTGAATTCTGGTCAAAGGAAATCTGGCCTCCTAGTTCACCAGATGCAAATCTTTTAGACCACTATGTATGGAACATTTGTGAGAGAGAAGTTAATAAACAACCTCATTTCAATAAAGAGGCTGTTAAAGCTAAGATTGAAAACATGATGATGTCCATTGATAGAGAAAAGTTAATTAAAGCATTCTCAAGATTCCAAAGTCAAATCAAATCTATTATCGCAGCAAACGGAGACATTTTTGAACAATTAAAAAAAATAATGACTATGTTTATGTATTTACAAATAAGAATAAATTTATTTCAAAATGTAACACTTTTGTGGCATGTTTATTTTACTAAAATTTTGCCACTTTATTACGGGCACCCTGTATACTAGACACAAACTCTGTCATTATTAATCTTGTCTCCCTTAATAATTGAGGATACTTTTACTAATTGATCATCAAGAGAAAAATAATCAAATATGGATTGAGAGAGATATACCTAGATTTTAAGCTTTTCTAATGGCTGTTTAAAAAATTTTTTTTTTTTCTATACCACTGCTGCATGGTGTAGGGCTGGTGTAGAACAGGACTCCATAACTTTTTGAATGAAAGGAATGAATAAATGGGAAAGGGAGAAAAGCAGAGCAAGAAGAGGAAAGGAGAAGGATGTCAAAGAAGAAAAGAGGGTGAAAAGGGGATCCAAGGTGCATAATGTATTCTGTGAGGGCATATCCCCAAGGGCTGTGCTGGCTCTGCTGCACTTATATCCATCTGTCTGGGGAATGTCTACCCAGGAGACCACAGCAGCCTGACCACACAGCCTGGATAGAGTGCCCAAGGCATCCCTGTGTTTCAGAAATAGCCCATGTGATCACAAAATAGATGCAGCACTGAAACTTCATTCCAGGAAGCAATTCAGGGAGAGCAGACATTTAGACTGACTATGATTATCACATTCAAAAGATAGCTTGTAATAAATGTCTGTTTTTCTTCAAAAATATAGGGTGAACAGACATAAGAAATGTAACCTTAATAATTGAGAAACCAAGCTGTTTGCTTAGAAATGGGAACTTCATTACATTGCTGGCTTTACCATAAGAGAGAAAAATGATGTCCAAAACATTTTGTTGTTTCCTCCTCCCTTATCCCCCACCCTAAAAGAGAAGGACTGAATGAGACAAGGCTTGTAAAAACATTATATTTGTATCCTACAAGCATAAGTGATGTGAAGAGAAGGCAGACAGAGGACAAATCTAGGGAAATACAACATCAAGTATGGAACAGAGGGGTCAGGCAATATGAAGTCCATTTCCAATCCTACCAGCGACCTTGTGTAAGTCATTAACTTCCTGAGACTTTGGTCTCTTCATCAGCACTTTGATTATTTATGGAATTGATATAATTTCTCCAAAGTGGCTAGGAAACAATTTCTGTTAGGTAAATTCAATTTTCTTACTGGCTTCCAATATCAGAAATAAAAATCTTTAGTGAGTAAGGTGACCTTATGGTATTATATTTAGTTTAAAATGTACGAGAGATTGTCCCAGCTCTGGACCGTCCATTCATCATCAGATTCCCCCAGGTCCTTCCTGAACTGTAGAAACTTCTCCCATGGTCAAAGATATCTGGAACCTTCAGCTTTAAGGGTTTTAAAACATCTTTTTAGAATTGGCATTTTAGTATTCTATTTTGCTGGACAATAGTAACATTTTTCATTAATTTTTAAATTTTAATTTTATTGTTGTTGTATTACATCCATCCCCCTTTTCCTTCCCTCCGTCCCCTTCCCCACCCTCCCACTACCCCCCCCAAAGTCAATCCCACTTGTTGTCCATGTCCGTGGTTCTTCCATACTAGTTTTTTTTGACTAAACTTCTCTCCTTCTTTGCCTCTTTCTCTCCCCTCTCTCCTCCCCCTCCCCTCTGGAGATCTAGTCATTGTACTCATGTATCTGGTTCTGTTTTTTGCTTATTTGTTTGTTTGTTCATTAGTGTCCTGTAATGGGTGAGATCATATGGTATTTGTCTTTCACTGACTAGCTTATTTCACTAAGCATACTACTTTCTAGTTCCATCCATGTTGCTGCAAAGGTTAGGAGTTTCTTCTTTCTTTCTGCTGTGTAGTATTTCATTGTGTAAATGCACCAAAGTTTTTTGATCCAATCATTCACTGATGGCACTTCGGTTGTTTTTAGCACTTGGCTATTATAAATAGCACTGTTATTAACATTAGTTTTACTAGTAGATTCTCCAAAGTTGCCATTACTGAGAGCCCCATATGAATTGAGATGGGTCGCCAGTGGAAAGGTTATAAAGAGCCCCAGAGCCTCTCTCTTTTTGGGCTATTCCAAAGTGAGGGCTATCATTCCTGATAGTTCTAAGTATGAATCATGGAGAGGGAAAATAACAATGTAAAATAAGAAAGCCAATAGTGTTGGAGACCCAGACTCAAATCCATCTTGGAGTCTACATCTGGCAACGCTTACCAGTCTGGAAGTTGTTGATCCTAGGCATTTGCAAAGCCAGAATGCAGGTATGTGAGTCATTGCCACTCACAACTCTACATGGAAATTGTATCTTTACTTTCACAAGGTGGCAGTGACTCATAGTCAGTGTGCTGCATTGACTAGCTGTTGGTAGTGATTACACTTCCACCACTGTTAGAAGTTCTGGGCAATTACACTCTTATAAACCTTTGGTACAAAGATTGGGAAACAACTTATTGTTCCATAGTCATACCTTTGTGATAGATTCAATTATTCTAGAAATAAGATCCATATGGAGAAATGTGAAAAAGCTCTTCAGTGGTGAAATGGTTGGTCACTGAGCACCTGGGTGTTCAGATTTCTCCAGGACTGTTCACTCAGAAAAAGGAGGTTTTAGCTGCCTATAAACCAAAAGAACAGCTAGATAGTGCTTAAAAAATGGACCAGGGAGCTGTGCTACAGTTAATGGTCCGATCTGTATGATCAGGAATAGTCTTCATGCATTTATTTCTGATTCTAAAGTTCATTTGGAGTAACAAGGGTAGAATTTCTAGCCACGTGAACTTTTAAGTGTAATATGTTCATAATAGTTTGTTGCATGAGATTTGCTGAATGTGAAGCTTCCTATAAGATGCCCAAATAAACAACTGGAGGAAAATAAAAATATGGTTTTGTAAGTCTCTTGTGGAGCTGCTTGGCAAAGTTACAAAGGAGTGAAGGCTTTACTGTTATTTAAAACAATAAAGTGAAGTAACAGTAAAATAAAGTGAAAAAAACTTTATTTTCAGTTTATCTATGAGATCACATATGCATAGGGATCATAAGACTGAAGTTCATTTTATCTGAAATGCCTACAGTCATTTATTTTGAACTGGGCCGTAGGAAACTTCAGGACCTACCTCCAATTTGATTTACTAGCTGGAGTTCAAGATTTTTTTTTTTATAACACAAGGGAGTACACTGAACATCGATTGGTTTAAAAAAGTTCAATTTTGACTTAGTGTCCAAAAGGCACAGTCAGAGCAGGTATTAATGGGGATTAATGATGGCATTGTGGTTCAATATTAGCAAAAGGCCAGGGTTAAAAATAAGCATGTATACCTCAAGGGAAGCAGGAAAATCTAGGCTGGCAATTGTATAAAGATTGGAGTTTTAAAATATGTAGCTATATTGACATATTTTCCTCTCTCTCTTTCCAAAATTTCTCAATAATGTCAAATTTTAAAAATTATTATCAGTGAATCACATATGCCCCCACAGAAGCAAATTACCATGGCCTACATTTTCTTGCAATGCTTTTGGTAACTGGCTGTTTAGGTATAATTTTCACCATGGGAAAAAGGGTTTCCATGAATAATAACGTGATTTATTATCATTACATGCCCTTGTCACCCATCGTTCTACCCCCTGAGCCAATATCCTAACACTTGGTAGGCCACTGTTTAATTCAGGGAAAACTCTGAGTAAAGCTTGAGAGATTTATTTTCCCATATGTTTAGTTCATCAGCAAATTTATCATACTGTATTGAAGTTTTCTACTTATTAGTCTGTCTTCTTTATCAGACTCTAAGCTCCGTGAAAGAGCAAACTATGTTTTGTTCTCTATTGTATCCCAGTACCTAGACTGATACAGTCTCCATGAACACTTGTCAAATAAATGAGTTAACATTGAGTGCTTTACTGCCCTTGGTATCATCACAGTAGTCACTACCACCACCATCACCACAACCACCACAACCACCAACCAATACCACTATCAAACCATAGTTGGTACCTAATCCTCTTTAGGAGCTCTTTTCCCAGGGTTCCAGTGCCTCCAGCCATCAAAAATTCTCAGATTTATACCTTTCTTCTTCATGCATTCCCTGATTTCAAAATTCACCTGTCTGGATCCCATTCCTTTGGGTCCCCTTTTTCTAGGAGACAGATACCTAATTTGAAATAGTAATCATGTATTGGTACTAATGTGTTGGTAATGACCCTCTAAGGTAATATGTGAGAACAAGGACAATATCTATTTCTAGTGAAGCCACTTGTTTGCTGTGTGATTTTGAGTGACATTATTTCTAAGGGCCTCTGTTTTTTAACTGGAAGACCCCTGAAATGTCTTTCAGATCTCTGTGCATTTCAACACAGATCTTTCCCTGAAAATGTCTCAACCCGAAAGAGCAAACCTGCACTGAGGTGAGGTTAGGGATTGCACAGTGGATAAGCAAGTGGGTACCTGCTTAACAAGCACAGAAACTAATAAGCACCAGAGGCCACTCACAGTGCACTCACTCCCTGCAGAACTCCTCTGCCCATGGTTGGTGTCAAATCCAATCAGTCACAGGGTAGAAACAGACACAGACAGGTAACCACCAGCAGTAACACTAGGTTCTTGTCACTGTCTTTTCTTTCCCCAGGACCATGCCTTCCTTGTCACAACATGACATAGCGCAATTGTTTTGCTAGTTTGACCAGGGCTCAGAGTCCACAGGTGGTTTTTTCACAGTAATCCAAGGCCAACAATGGGGTGCTTTATTAATGCCCTGTGAGCAAAATAAGTTTTCAGATGGCACAAAGCGTCTTTCTAAAATTTTCCTGGCATATTTCCTGATGATGACCTAGTGGGTACTGTCATATCAGATATGGGGTAAAAAAAAACAGCAACCAAGCAATGTAATTTAAAGGTGAAAGTATAACTTTGAGCAAGTTTCTTCTTTTTTTATAATTTTCTCATTTAAAAAATTTTGTCCTTTTATATCAATCTTTAGTCTAGCTTTGGTAATATGTACTACTCAGTATTTAGAAGAACCTAAATAAAAGGGAGCTTACATAAGGTTATATCTCAGGCCCAATCCCCAGACAATGAAATTACAAAATTTGTAGACTTTCTTTCTCCTGGGAATATCCAAAAGCCCAAGACTGCCCAAATTGTCATAAATTTTTCCTATTTTTGCATCAAAGTAAAGTAATGGCAATGCAAAATAATCAAGTAAAAAGGTGTTGAATTTATAAAGGGAAAAAAAGAAGAAAGAAAAGTATCACCTTGAAGAACAAAAGGATATTTTTGCTGCCACTGGGAATAACAAATGCAGTTCAAGTACAGACAGGGACACAATTTCATTTGAAAGATGAAGTGAGACCTGAGGTGGATTAATTTGCCCTGGGTCACACAGAAGTGGCCGAGTCAGAATCGAGAGACCTGACATGACATGGGCCAGATAGATGCTGACTCCACTTTCTCTTCAGTGGAGGAATGAAAACCAACAGCTTTCAATGAGGTAAAAAGACAGACCCTCTGTGCAGACAAGAAGAGAGGATTATGTCCATTGGATAGGCAGGAAGACTGAGCCACAGAGGGGTTTACTGTGATGGTTCTCTCTGGGGTTGACTTTGATACCAAGGGGGCATTTGGTAATATCTGAAGACATTTTTGATTGTCACATCAAGGTGGGGGCGATGCTACTGGCATATCTTTAATCAAAGCCAGGATGCTGGTAAACATGCTCTTGTGCACAGGATAGCCCCCATGACAAAGGACTCTTTAAGGTCATAGACAATGACATTTTTTTACCTGGGAATTCTGTACTTAAAATACAGGTATATATCATCATCATCATCATCATCAAGTTTGCATGACCTGACTTACTATCTGTGCTCATTTAGCCTCACACATCCACCTACTTGATGCAAATTCATTGCCTATCTTCAGTGCTGAACTTTGTTGTGACCAACTTGTCTTTGGGGCTCCAGGCTCCTGCTCCTGCCTGTGGTCCCCACTTCACCCTTTCCAGGTGCCTAGCCAGGGCTGCCCATTCCCATTCCTTTCTGGCAACATTCATTCCCTGTAAATTTCTGCCTTCCATCACTTTCTTCTTGGCACGAATTGAAGTCAGTGTGCTTCCCTTCCTAGAACATTTACATGTCACAACGTATCTCTGTCCCAGAACTTGTATCCTGTGAAAGGAATTTCCAGCCTCAGTGACCAGGCTGGGGAGATGTTTGAGAGCAACTCAAAACCAACTGCAAACAGCCTCTGTTCTGCCAGGGGACTAGGCCAGCCCCCGAGAAAATGTACACAAGCCCCTCGGCTTGGTTCTGGCTAGACTCGCAACTTCAGAAAATTTTCTTTCTGGGCTCTCTAAATACATCTTCTCATATCTTGAAGCAAAGATCAAATGGAGAATTTGAGCATATTTGTGTGTGTGTGTGTGTGTGTGTGTGTGTGTGTTCAGTCTTTGCTATACTTTGCTCAACAATTTCATGATAGATTTCCAGGGTTTGTTAACTGGAGAGAAACTGCCTGAATGATCAGAAAACAGTTGATATATTTTTTAAAGTGTCATCTTTTTTATTGGTTTTTGGAGGCTGAATATTAATTTCTAAAATCATTATAGCAATAGGTTCTAGAAATATTCACAGAACTCTTTTAAGGATTAAAGGAAATAATAGTTTTGAAAGGATTTTGAAAACTATCAAACGTGTTTTGTGTATGTAAACAATGCTGGTGATAGACACAGAGATAGTGCCCCTAACACCCAAGAACTCCACCAAAAGCAAGGCAAACCAACCAAACCGTCCTTTGAACAGACTGTGAGAGATTCTCAAACCTAGAACTTCATAGGCTTTTTATGATTAATAAAATGTCACAGCAATTTGCATTATGGTTATGTGATTATTTAAAATGCAACAGCTTCCACTTGTCCGGATGCCAATATAGGAAGTATTGGGTTAGCTGCTTCATGTCTACTTCCCTCACACTGGCTTGTCATAGGCAGTGATTTCTGAACTTGTGAAAATACACACAAGGTGTGAGTAAGCTTAGGCTGATGAGCATGCCATTTTAGAATACTTAAAAAGGAATTAATTTATATGCAACCACTACTAGGTATTGCTTCCATTCTCACTGAAAACTTGTCACAGTGATCATTTCAAAGGAGAAGAAAAAGGGGAATCTCATCTGCGAAACAGAAAAAACAGTGATTGACCTAATGTATGTTATAAATTGTTATTGTGAAGAAATTTCTAAATTCTTTAGAATTCATTGTCTTTTCATATGCAATGCAAACTAACAACAGAAAACAAAACTGCCTTTAGAGGTCAGCTTTCACCTCCTCTTTTTAAGCTACATTATTTCATAAATTCACATGTAGCTTAGGTATTAATAAAATTAAAACCACTCTTCCTAAGAGCTAACCAGAAATGACATTTCATATTATTACCAGTCTAATATTGATTGATTGGACAATATTGGTTTTATTAGCTCAAACCAAACTCAAAATTCTTCCAAACACAGAATTTTAGAAAAGAAAACTTAAGAGAATTGGTAATATAAGAATTTTTTAATTTTCTTTTGTTTTACTTAGTCTTGGATGGAATAAGATAGCACCTAGCTTAATGCCTCTTTAGGAATATTCTGCTCATGAATCAGCTTCAATATGCTTTTGTGCTTCATGGGCAGGATATCTGTGATGCATTTATCAGTATAGTCCAGGGTTGCACATAAGCTGAGCATCGCATTTAATTCACCCCACTCCTGACCTCCAATCTTCCCACTCCTGGGAATTCTGATCCCTCTCCCTTGGAGCTGTTCCATTGCAGGGTGTCTGCATTCTCAAAGGTGCTTCAGGATCTCCTTTCTACCCAGGGCAACCGGGAAGAAACAAAATGTCTAGACTTGGAGTCTGCAGACCTGGGTTCTAAGGGGAACTTTGTCACTGGAAACACGTCACCACACTGTTTCCTCCCAACTCTTGAAATGGCATGAGTAACATGCATCCTACTTATCTGGTGTGATTGCTACGAAGAATCAAAACCCATTTAATTAGTGATAAAACCTTATGGTAAGATGTTGCTGTAATAGAAGCTAGGATTAGATAGAATCATTTATTTCTTTACTCTTACTGTGGGTGTGAAAATAGAGAAAAGCTGTGTCTTGTATATTTTTTGGTTTCCCTTGATGTTTGTGGGTTTGATTGATTGATTAAGGTCACTGACCTGTTGCCATGGTCCCTCTTAGTCCCTAGGCAAGAGATTCTTAAGAATAGGTAGTCTGTAGTACCATGTCATCTATCACCATTTGTCTGAAGCAAAAAAGCATACAGTACTAGGATAAGAATTTTGTTTTATGGCACGTAAGAAGTTCAGAGAATTGCAGGCTATTTAAAACAGAAGTTTAAGTCACCATTCCAATAGTTCTTAATGAACTGGCATTTATAGTAAGGCAAATGATGTGGATTTGATTTGTTACTTACCATTGCAGACCCAACTCGGCTGACTTTGATGGGATTCCCTCGGCCTGAGAGGTCCATCTGTGCTCTGTCCATCATATGCAGGCAAGCATCCAGGATGCCATCCTCAAACTATTTAGGTAAAAAATGAGAAGCTACTTAATGTCCACTCTGCAAACAAAATACTTTCTGCAAAAAATAGAATGAAACCACAACCTAATGTTTAGAAATGTTCATTTTCTATATAGTGATTCTTCATAATCTTTCATATTTAATATTTCATACTAAAGTGGAATAAAGGAGACATCCTCTTTGATTTTTCAGTAAAATAAATAAGAACTTAAAAGCAAGCTAGAAATATAAATAGAACTATTAGAAAACTGATGTACAATACTTAAGGATCATGAGCTGACTTGAAGTTCTTTAGAAAATTGTGCAAGTCAATTTAGAGGCTCTCTGCAACGTATTGGCTCCAGTGCCCAAGGCAAAGGAATAACCAATTTACCAAAGTCAAGCCAAAGTCTCAAGACCTCAAAAGTCACATGGGTCCTTGTGTGTCTAGAAAATAAATGGCTTTCAGGTACATCAGAGGAGGTATAGCAGACCTGTATGCCTGGCACAGGAAATAGAAGGAGACCTCGTGTAGTGAATGTCTGTCTAAGGTTTTCCCACTTCTGAGACAAGGTGGATTCCAGGGACAAAGAGAGAGCAGGGCAAAGTAGATTATATTATCAAGGGAACAACCTAGTAATCAGTTCAGTTTCCTTAGCAAGAACAGCTAGCCATTTGCAACACTGGCATTTTCTCAAAAAGGAGTAATAGGAAAAGAATGGGAATGTTTCACCTATACTGTACCTCACTGTACAGGAGATTTTTCAGAGTATAGAAATCTTGCAATTACCCACACAAGTACTTATGACAGAAACCACAATCTTAATGGCTAATGACCATGCAATTCTTTATTAAATCCAGTAAGAAGACCAACTCTGCATGTACTCTAAACAGATGTGATGGAAGCAGTAATGGTAATTGCATTAGTTCTTCAGGTGTATAAAGAACTCATTATTCTGGTTTTTCTTAAATAACATTTTCCAGCTGTGTCTGGGGGACATGCTATCACCCTGCTGGAGGGGTAAAAGAATTGCATAGATCTAGTTGTTTCTCTGCACCCTTGCAAACCACTGTGTTACTTGGCTCTTTATGTTTAAGGGCCTAAATTAATGGACTCCAAAGGACAGTTGAGACAGAAAGTGGCTGTGTTCAAGGGTGACTATCAAAGGCATTCTGGCTGAAGAGACCTTTTTTTCAGGCCTCTTTATTATCCACCTTGGAGACCTTTTCCTTGTTACATTGGGAATATTAAAAGAATCGTACCTAGAGGTTAGGAATCAGGGACCTGAGCAAGGGCACCAGATAGTGGGCAATAGTTGACAGTTGTCTGTCACTTGGGAAGGGGAGACAGGCAGGAATCCAAAACAGGAGAAAAGGACATAGACCATTAGCTTGATGGGATGTTAGAAATGCAGAGGACAAGCCTGAGCCCTGGGCACATGACCCTTAGGAGTCAGCGGAAAGGAGCAGGACGCAAAGCCTGGTGGACTCGTTAGTGATGATACGGGTGCCATGGGTCAGGCTGGAGCAGGGCTGAGGGATGAAGGGACAGTACACGTGAAAGTCAAAACAAAGCATGAAAAGACAAAGTATCACACGACCTGGGGAGACTATATTCTGTGACCTTTCCTCTCTGGGCACCTGCACAATGTGCACCCTTCCAGTCATCTCAGCCAGAACTCTGAGAAAGACATGTTCACCCTCTCATGATACTAAGAAAAAGTTGCTTCTGAAGCACAGGGCATGCATTTATTTATGGAAGTATGGTAAAATAGCATCCATTTGCTTAATTGTTAAAGATACCAAACTAAAATAGTTTGAAATATTCAATGCTTTAAATGAAATCCTTTTAAAATATTTTACATCCAGACAGTGATATCAGGTTGACAGCTGATAAAGTGCCTGTAGGTAAAAGCCCAGTGGGCCCTCCTTTGATGATATGGTAACATTCTTTTCTAATCAGCAGTATTTTACACTAACACTTAAAAAAAGTTATTTCTTTGAGTTGGGTAGACACCTTGCAGTATCCTTTGTATCATTATCAAAACACCCTTCTTTATAAGAAAAGAAAAGCTCAGTCCATTCCAGATTGCAGAGCAAGGTCTGAGCTAACGAGACTCCACTGTACAGATACCAGAACACCTCTCACTAGAACGCCATGTTTTCCATAGAATCTCTGCTCTCTGTCACAGGGTAATAACCTAAGATATGTGATTTCAGCTGATAAATTATGCAGCTGCCTTTCTAAGTCTCTACTTCTGGGCTCCGTGTCTTGGAGTCTCAGATCCTGAAAAGCAGGAAATTATGCTTGTCTAGTATTGACATATGGCACCCTGCAGTGATACATGTGACAAAAATATTAAGCAAAAATGTCCTTGACGATGATAAATTTTAAATGGCTCACCTGGCCATAACTCCAGCTTCTACTCTTGATGTTATTGACGTCTCCATAAAAAATAACCCCGATGTCATTCAGAACATACTCTTCTCTTTCTCTATCATCTTCCAGGTACACAGCATCCTCTGCATCAGAAGTTTAAATGTAATGACCATTATCAAACCACACTGTAGTCATATATTTGAAGCTTATTTTGTTCCTAAACTGCAATTGAATCAACTAAACAAAAACAAAGCCTTTTGTTTCACTATAGATAGCTCATTTGCCAGTACATAATTTTAGCAATGATGAACCTAATCAGTAGCCAAGGTCAGTCTGTGAATGATGACATTTACCAGCAAAATGCTGACAAACTCTGGCTCTTTAAGTTCCAAGCAGCACAATTAAATGGACATGTCTCATTAAACATTTTAGGATTCTGGAGCATCAGATATTTTAGTATCAGAATTCTGTAATGCAGATACAAATCTGTAACCAGTTCAAAAAATAATTTTCCACCTATTAATGTTAATAGAAAATTAGGTGAATAGAAAATGATATTTAAAACAGGTCTAGGAGCCCTGGCTGGGGGCAAAGAGGATAAGGCATCAACCTGCCAACTTAAAGGTTGCTGGTTCAATTCCCAGCCAGGGCACATAACTAGGTTGCAAGCCAGGTCTCCAGCCAGGTTTGTAGCTGGAGGCAGGTGAAAGGCAACCATACATTGATGTCTCTCTTTCCTTCTCTGCCTCTCGCTTTCCCTCTCTCTCAAAATAATAAATAAAATCTTAAAAAAAAAAAAAAAAAACAAAGAAAATAAAAAAACAGGTCTGGGGCTTATTAGATGATGGCAGCATAGTCTGTCATGCCTGGAATATGGCCTATCACTGATGGGAAGAGGGAGGCTGGGATTGTTTCTTTTCAATGGACAATTGTAGATATGTTGGGAAGTCGGTGCCCAACCACCCTCCCTGGTCATCTTCCTCCATTGCAATGACTTTTCTTCCCTGTGGCTCTAATGTTAGGAAGGCCACACTACCCATATGCCTACTTATTTATCAGTCTGAAACATTCCCAGGGCAGGTGTGAAAGCAGCAAAAACATTTTTAACATAGGCAGAACCATACAGGTATAAACTACACTTAGGTAAATTTGTATGTTTGGAACAGGGTCAATTTGTGTTCCCATTGGGGAAACAGTTCATTACATTTCTCTGGCCCTGGCCATACCTGCCATCCCTGTTACCTTTTCAGGATTCTTGTCTCCTCATTCCCTGATAAGGCTTTTATCACTCTCCATAATAGCAGTTATCAACCTTGGCAGCAAATAGAATCATCTGGGTGAATTAAAAAACTCCTGATTCCTGGGATGAACTCAAGATCGATTAAATCAGAATCTTTGGAAGATGCAGATGAGACCCAAGCATCAGGACTTTAAAAAATATTTATTTAGCCCTGGCTGGTAGCACAGTGGATAAGGCACGGGCCTGCGAACCCAAAGGTCGCAGGTTCGATTCCCCAGCCAGGGCACATAACCAGGTTGCAAACCAGGTCTCCAGTCAGGTCTGTGGCTGGAGGCAGGTGAAACGCAACCATACATTGATGTCTTTCTCCCTCTCTGCCTCTCTCCCTTCCCCTCTTTCTGGGAATGATAAAATAAAATCTTAAAAAAAAATTATTTATTTAGTTTAAACTCTGCAGTGATTCTGATATAGAACTAAAGTTAACAACAAATGCTCTAGCCCCAACTCAATTGGTTGGAAGACCAGTACCACTGGGAACCTTGTGAGAAATGCAGAATCCCAGGCCCCAGCTCAGACCTACTAAATCAGAATTTACATGCTAATAAGAGCCACAGAAGATTGACATACAAATTAAAGTTTGCAAAGTACTACTCAGCCCTACCAGCTTTGATCCCCATTCTGGGCTGTGTATAGCTGTGATGGAATCCTTTGGAGATTTCCTTGGTCTTGTGTGCTCTCCAATCATTTCTTGTATCTTCTTCCTTCTGTTCTTTGCCTCTTGCCTACCATTTGTCTGATTTCATGCAACTGTACACATGCATACAAACACACTTACATATATACTAATGTCCAATAAACTGTCTACATTTACAGTGTACAATTTCCCAATCAAAATAAAACTATCCATCACATGAAAAGTTTCCTGTGCCCCTTTGTAATTTCTCCTACCTCCTACCTGAGCCTTTCTCAGATCCCCTCAATACCGCCAGGGAATCATTAATATGCTTTTTGCTGCTATAAATTATTTTGCATTTTCTAGAATTTTATGTAAATAGAATCATACAGTATGTATTGTTTTCTTTTTTTTTGGGGGGGGGTCTTTCTTCCTTCACTCAGGTTAATTGAGAGTCATTTTTATTGTAGCATGTAGCAATAGTTTATTCCTCCAAGAGTCACTTTATCTTTCTAAAAAAAATCAGAGTAACATGGCAAGTGTGTAGGAACCTTTCTTTCTAGAACCCTCCAAGTATAAGCTTTGATGCCCCAAACTGCTGGCTTTTCAGGGTGCCAGGGCCCCAAAGCCATGGTTTCACCAGCAATCTCTGTATGGGTCTAATACTCTACATGGAAATGACAGCTTTGTTCCAAGGGGATAACAGATGAAGAAATGACAACCAAGTTTAAGGCCAATATTTCTGGGTAAAAGCATGAAAAAAGGTTTTTATTTTAAAAGAAAATAAAGTAAGGTTATTATAAGGCACTCACCAGATGCTCTCAAATGTCCTGAAAAGGAAAAGCTACTTTTGTCTTTATTCTTTTGTAATAGTGGTTTAATTCTTCTGACTATTGTAATAATAAACATTTTAGCCAATTGGGTTTTATTTATTTATTTTTTTGGTAATGGTTAAATTTTTTTAAATTTAATTTTGTTGTTGTTGCATTACATCCCTTTCTCCCCTGCCCCACCCACCCACTTCCCCCCAAAGTCAATCCCACTTATTGTCCATGTCCATGGTCCTTCCATGCTAGGCTCTTAACTAAACTGCTCCCCTTCTTTGCCCACCCCTACCCCTATCCCCTCCCCTCTGCCCACTGAAGGTCTATTCATTGTATTCATGTGTCTGGTTCTGTTTTGCTTGTTTGTTTGTTTTGTTCATTATTGTCCTGTAATGGGTAAGATCATATGATGTTTGTCTTTCACCGACTGACTTATGACATTAAGTATAATATTCTCCAGTTCCATCCATGTTGTTACAAAGGTTAGGAGTTCCTTCTTTCTTTCTGCTGTGTAGTATTCCATTGTGTAAATGTACCAAAGTTTTTTGATCCATTCATCCACTGACAGGTACGAAGGTTGTTTTTAGCACTTGGCTATTGTAAATAGCACTGCTATGAACATAGGGGTACATAGGTTCTTATGAATTAGTGTTTCAGGGTTCTTCAGATATAGTCCTAGTAGTGGAATTACTGGATCAAAAGGCAGTTCCATTTTTAGTTTTTGAAGGAAACTCCATACTGTTTTCCATAGTGGCTGCACCAGTCTGCATTCCCACCAACAGTGCACCAGGGTTCCCTTTTCCCCACACCCTTGTCTCAGAAAACTACAGAACATTGAAGAAAGAAATTAAGGAAGATACCAAAAAACAAACAAATAAAACAAACAAAAACAAAAACAAAACAAAACAAAACAAAAAAAAGGAAGTATATACCATGCTCATGGATGGGAAGAATTAACATCATTAAAATGTCCATACTACCCAAAGCAATCTATAGATTCAATGCAATCCCAATTAAAATGCCAATGACAAAGAAAAAATACTTCAAAAGTGTATATGGAGCCATAAGCACCCATGAATAGCCACAGCAATCTTGAGAAAGAACAGGTAGGAGGAATCACACTATCAGACATCAAACTATTCTACAAGGCTACTGTCATCAAAACAGTCTGGTAATGGCATAAGAATAGACATATAGATCAATGGAACAGAATCAAGAGCCCATAAATAATCCCAGGACTCTATGGTCAATTAATATTCAACAAAGGGGGAAGGAAAATAAAATGGAGTAAAAACAGTCTCTTCAACAAGTGGTGTTGGGAGAACTGGACAACAATGTGCAAAAAAATAAAACTAGACCACCAACTTACACCATACACCAGAATAAACTCAAGATGGATAAAGGACTTAAACATAAGCAGTGCCACCATGAAGATCCTGGAGAAAAATACAGGCAGTAAAATTTTAGATATCCTACACAGAAATATGTTCACTGCTACTTCTCCAAGGGCAAAGGAAATAAAAGAACAAAAACAAATGGGACTATATCAAACTGAAATGTTTCTGTTCAGCTAAAGAAAACACCGCAAAGTTAAAAGGGAACCAACTGTTAGGGAAAACATATTTGCCAATGATACCTCAGACAAGGGTTTGATCTCTAAAATATATAAAGAACATCTGCAACTCAATTGGGTTTTAAATGCCAGTTGTTGAGCTAGAAATTTCCTCTTATGACCATTGAGATCTAGAAGTGCCATTTAGGAACATTTTTAACCTGTTTTTCTTATATATGTATATGAACTCATTTTATAAGATTTTAGATGTTAGATTGGATTATAGAGCTATTATAAGTAATTGGTATAAAAAGAGATGAGTCAAAAATG
This sequence comes from Noctilio leporinus, assembly GCA_004026585.1. Lineage (NCBI taxonomy): Eukaryota > Metazoa > Chordata > Mammalia > Chiroptera > Noctilionidae > Noctilio > Noctilio leporinus. Next base: position 122,861 of record PVIW01004342.1, read on the forward strand.
GCCTATAAATAAATGTTATAATAAGTATAGTTCTTTCTATAAAATTACTATGTAGTAACAAAAGTATTGCAAATCAAAGAAAATGACTAGAATGTTCATTAAATTCAGCTAAGAAAACTGATTGGGAAAAAGTAAATTTTCTGTACATCAAAATAAACTGAAAATTCATTTAAGCATGAATTTAAAAATGGAAAACATAAGAAATTTAGAATAAAATAGAGGTGAATATTTGGTCTCTAGATAAAGTTTTAGTTAAACAAAAATGACAGAAAAAAATCAAAAGGAAAAAGTGATTAATGCCTTTTATTTACTGTAAATATAAAACTTGCTTTTCAAATATAGTAAAATTTAAAGTATGTAATAAACAAAAAGAACAGCAATAGTAAATGTTAGTAAACTTCCTTTATATGTAAATTTTCCTATAAATTGATAAATGTGCTGATTGAGAAAGATGCAAATGCAAAAATCATTTAAAAATCATAAAGTGTTTAAAGAAAGTCTGCAAAGGAAAAACATTTCACAAAATAGGAAATGTGACCATATGCACATAAAAAGTTTTAACTAAGTATTATTCAAAGAGCTGCAAAGGTTTTAAAGGAAAAAAATTATATAATATGCTGCATATGTAAATTTATTTATGGATTTAAACTTATAATACTCAATACCAGTTAACATGTGATAAATTGCCAATCTACTCATGGGATTGTAATAACTATAATAGTTTTTCATTTTCTTTTTCAAATTTAACCTTGAAAATATATATGATCTTTGATTCAGAGTGATGAATCTAACACATGCAAAAAATGCATCAAAAATGTATGTATAGTTTGTTCATCATAGTACTACTTATAATAGTGAAAAATTGGAGAAAAAAATCTGAAATGTTTCCAAATAAATTATTTGTTCACAAAACAGAATAGTATAAGCTATTAAAATATACTTTGATAAAATATTTAATGATCCTGAAACTACACAGGGAACAAGTGATTTAAATGTGAAGCATAAAATCATATATAAAATAATTATAATTATGTACAATTAATTACAAATTGAGATCATTTTGTAAAGATTACTGATGCATTTATCTTCCCCAATTATTACTGCAGATTCCTTGAAATTATAGAAAATTACATATATTAAATTCATAACATTAGGGGTGAGAAGCAAGAAAGAAAGCCATGAGACTCTCCAGAAAAAATTAAGGAATTCCTAGAATAAAACATATACATAAAGATAGGACAGTATGATAAGAAGTCTGGAAGATATCCAGAGAGTTCAACATCTGCCTAAAAGACATTTTTAAAATAAAATCATATGGAAAAAGAAAAAAAGAAAATAGTCAAAGTTGTAAGAGAAAAAAAAATCCAGATCTAAAGAAAGACTTACATTGTCAAAACAGAAAAGAATTACAGTGCATCAAACATGATAAATGAAGATAAGACCCACACCTGGATGTAAACTGTTTAAATGTCAAAACTTCTAATAAAAAGCAAAAACTTTAACATCAAGTTAAAAATATCTATAAAAGAAGAAAAATAGATTGAAATTATATTTTCATAGATATGACTTTCTTTTTTGACAGCAGATTTTTCATGGGTGTTATTGGATGCCAAAAGGAGGTGAGTCATATCATGGACATCCAAAGGAGTAAGTGGTTTTGCATCCAGAATTCTATTCCCACAGCAAAGCTGTCATTCAAATGAAAGTCAGCCAACAGACATATTTGGACATGAAAAGACTCAAATTTTATTATTTGCACATTTTCTCTATAAAGGTTCATCAGAAATGTAATTCATGAGAAAAATGCAAATACAAAGTATTATAAAAGCTGATAAAAATATTGAAGAATGAATGATATAAAATATTAACAACATGAAACTAAAATTCTAAATGATTTAAACAGAGGAAGTGGTAACAGTTGAGTGGAAAGGTAAATAAATGTTTGCAAAGTTTCCTGTCATGTCCTGAAGGAGATCACATATATTAATTATTTTTAGGCATTGATAGAAAAAAATAAGATTAAATGTGTGATTTATAATTTAAATGCTTTCTTAAACACGTGAAGATATTCTTAAACTTGCTCAAAGATAATGGGAAACATCAAAACTCCAATTAAAATACTATTTATCATTTCTTAGATTGGCAAAAATGCAAAAACTTGAAAGCATATTGCAACACTGTGGAGGAAAAAAGATACCTTTATATATGAGTTGTAGCAATGCAAATTATTATACACCAGTGGAGGGGAAACTGGCAGTTTCAAGCAAAATTACATTTGTATCTATACTTAGCCTTAGAAAAATTACTTCTAGTGATCTGTCCCAAACACACAAAATACCAGATATACACAATCCAAGCACTATTAGTAATTGCAAAATACAACCCAAATATTGTCAAACGCAACTAGTTGACTGATGTATGGATATCTATCTAATGGAATGATGTGCAGCCATGTAAAGGCATTGGGAAGATCTCTGGGTATTGCTATGTATGTAAGGATATCCAGAATCTGTTGTTAGATGCACATTTATATACATACACATATGTGCTTATATTTTAAAATGTAGAGATAAGCCAAAATTAATAGCTATTATCTCAGGAGAAGGGAGGGTTGCAAGTTAGACTTTCTGAAGTACCTTTGTTTTGTTTTTTCAATTGACTTTGGAGTCACATAAATATTTTGTAAAGTTATGAAAACCAAACTGAATAAAAATGAAAAACAAAGTCATTTTTAAATAAATGAAACCAAAATGAAACAAATGAGCATGGCTGTGTAATAGGCTGATAGCTTAATCACAGAGAATTACTTCAAGTTATTTTAAAATAGGGCAATTTCACTGTCACTCCCAGTAAAACACACATGAGAAGAAGAAAAACTGCAAAAAACAAACAGAATTTTAACAAAATGTAAGCTTAGTAACCATATTATTAGTAATAAATTGATATTGTTGTTTTGAAACCAATATAACAATTATCTTGATGACAGTAGAAATTAAGATTTGTGGGATAAGAGAAGAAATGCATAAACAAAATTAAAGAAATAAAATTTAAACCTTATATACTAAATTTAAGGCATTTTTGATGTACTATTCCTTTGCAAATCATTCTAGATTTAGAATTACTTTTCTGCATTTCTATTATTTTTTTTTTTCAATCTGAAGGGGAAAAGCATTCTTTCATTTTTCTTTTTTAAAATGACTTGGCTGCACAGTATAGTTAGCACTGCAGCTGCAGAGTGATAGCTGGACTTTAAATAAGATTTTAAATAAGAATAAATGTGTTAAAGGATTTGACTACAAAAGGAAGTTTTCCTTTAAAATCCTTATTAAATGGCTCCAAGAAGGTCAACTTTTATCCTTGGAGAGTATCACATGGTGAGAGGTTCACAGGAGTGCTGATCCTCCCTAGCCACCACTGTTTCTATGAGTTAATTGTGTGCTTGCACCTTTCCATCTTACATGTGTTCTTTTCTTTTACTTTTCCAGAGTCAAGAGTAAGAAAACCTTACTGAATAAATTAATAAACTTAATAAATGAAACATTAAATAACTGCTAAAATAGTGTAATTTATTCACTTATAACATATCAGGATAAATTGAAAGAACTTTTGTCTGAAAATGCTGTCTGGAGACTATTGTGTAAGCATAGTTACTTCAGACTGTAAATTGATACATTTGGTCAAAATGTGTCAGGTTTATTTTGCTTTGTTTTGTTTTTTCATTTGAAAATGGCTTTAGCAATAATTAATTCCTTGCTTACCACATTTTGCAAGTAAGGGATATATGTTAGCATAGTAATATTGCAAATATCTTAATGAGTAAGGACTTTTGAGGTAGGCAGCTTCCTTGTTTCTTTCTGTCCACTCATGTCAGTTAAGATATTTGTTTCTGGACTAATATATACTTTGATATTTATATCAAGCCAGAATGAGTTCCATGAATCTGTTTTTGAGTATACTTTGTATAAAATAAAAATATTTAGCTTTAGTAATAATTTTTCAAGGCTGACCTCCTAGCAAGATATTTTTCAATGCTTTTATTTACTATGCCCTTAGACTATGCAATGTTTCTGAAATATTTTGTAATACTTTTTTTTTTGTACTTTTGCCATTTGAAAAGGTTGTGGTGTAGTTGGTCTATAATTAAGCTGCAAAGTTAAAGCCATTGTTAGCTTTGTAAATGAAAATAATGGTGTTTCTGTGCTGATATATTATCATTCCATCTGCGGCTGGAGCTGGAATTCCATTGACATGCTAGCGCCCTGCTAGCTCCCATTCACTTTTTTTTACAGTTGGACATGGACAACAAGTGGGATTGACTTTGGGGTGGAATCCGTGAGGGGGGGGGCGGGGGATGGGATGAATACAACAACAATAAAATTAAACTTAAAAATGTGAAATTCACTGAATGCTGTTAATAATCGGTCATGAGATGAATCTCATTTCTCCAAAATTGAATTATGTTTTTTTTTTCTGCTAAGATGATGATACAACTGGAGAACACATCACTCTGATATAGGAAGGCCTCCTTAAGCTTCAAAGTGGTTCATTATCTGAACTCTATATTACTATGCTTTGTTCACCCACTGGGGAGTACGATTATTTTAAATGTGGGAGATGGCCATTTCAACTACTGTTTTGGGACTACATAACAACAACAAAGAAAGATACATGAAGGAAGAGACTGATTATTTCTTCCCATTTATCTCTTCCCATTTGGTTATGCTTATTTCTATGGCCTACAAATAGATTTTTGGAGGTTTACTTAAGAGATTTTCCTATTTCTACTAGTGCTTGAAATATTATTTAATGTTTTAATCAGAGTATATTATAATAATCATTAACTTAGTTCTATTATAATAAAAATATCAAGCAAAGAGATTTCAGAAAAAATTAAACTGAAAATATCAGTAATAGCTAATGATGCATTTTCTCTTTAAAAATTACATTTTCTAGTTCTGTCCATTGAAATGAACTAAAAAAATCAACCAACATAATAACAATAGCTGCCCTGAATCTGAGTTATAGTTTCTAAATAACATTCTTCCTCTTTACCTTTTCCTACTAAAAGGTATCTGGACTCTTAAAAAATTGACTCACAGAGGTCTGTGTCAGAAAATGTGTAAAACTAGACTGAAACACTCTTCCTACCAGAAAAAAAAAGAGGTTCTCAAAGACTCTAGGGGACATGATAAAGGAATTAGAAACCAGCTTGATGGGGATCCCACTGGCAAAGAATGGGATCGTTCAAATATCAAAAATGATAGTCACTGAAAAATATTAGAACAGATAAAACATTTTAGTCATTATAAATTCATAGCAATTTTAAATGCCCATCAGTCACCTTTGTAGTGATCTACAAACCAACTCATTATTCTGAAAATGTAGAAATAAGGAATGAGACATGTAGCTAGACTCATAAATACTACCTCAATACAGGCCTACCTCAAGAAACAAAAACAATCTCAAATAAACATTCTAACTTTATATCAAAAGGAACTAGAAAAAGAACCAAGCCCAAAGTGAGTCAAATGAAAAAAATAATAAAGATCAGAGCAGAAATGAATAAAATAGAGTCTAAAATAATACAAAATAATATATCAAGAGGTGATTAGTTGAAATGATAAACTTTTAACCAGACTTACAAAATTTTTTTAAAAGAGAGGGATGGATGGAGGGACAGAGGGTAAGAGAAAGAGGGAGAGAGAACCTAGATAAATAAAATTAAAAGAGATGAAACAACACTACAGAAATAGAAAGGATTGTTAGAAAATACTAAGCAATTATACGCCAACAAATTGGAAAATCTGGAAGAAATGGATAAATTCCTAGAAGCATACAATCTTCCAAGACTGAATGAAGAAGAAACAGAAAAATCTAAATAGATCAATCATTACTAATGAAATCGAAGCAGTAATAAAAAAACTCCCAATACACAAAATCCTGGATTGGTTAGCTTTTCAGGGAAATTTTACCACATTCAAAAAATTAGGACTTATCCTTCTCAAACTATTCCAAAACATTCAAGAGGAAGGAAGGCTCCCAAGCTCATGTTTCAAGGACAGAATTATACCAATTCCAGAACCAGACAAAGACAATATTAAAAAAGAAAACTAGAGTCTAATACTCTCAATGAACATAAATGCAAAATCCTCAACAAAAAATTAGTAAACCAAATTCTTCAACACATTAAATAGATAATACACCATGACCAAGTGGGATTTATTCTGGGATGCATGGTTGGTTTACTATCCACAAATAAATTAATGTGTTATACCACATAAACAAAATGAAGAATAAAACTTACATGATCATATCAATAGATAAAAGTATTTGACAAAACCCAGCATCCATTTACAATAAAAACTCTCATGAAAGTGAAAATAAAGGGAATATATCTCAACATAATAAAATCCATATATGACAAACCCATAGCTAACATCATTCTTAAGAAATAAAAGCTAAAAGCATTTTTAAAAAAATATCAGGAATAGGACAATAATTACCACTTTTACCACTTTTATTCAACATAGCCACAGCAATCAGACAAGGAAAAAAAATAGGCATCCAAATTGGAAAGGAAGAAGTAAAACTGTCATTATTTGCAAATGGCATGTTACCATATATAGAGAACTCTAAATATCCCACCAAAAAGCTATTAGAGCTGATAAATGAATTCAGAAAAGCAGTAGGATACAAAATTAATATTCAGAAGTTGGTTGCATTTTTATACACTAAAAACAAACTACCAAAAGAGGAGAAAAAAACCCCTTTAACATTGCATTAAAAAAAACTATAAAGTGGCTAGGAATAAATTTAACCAAAAAGGTAAAAGATCTATATTGCAAAAGTATAATACAATAAAGAAAGAAATTGAAGAAGATACAAATAAATGGAAGCATGTACTGAGTTCATCCTATCCATGAACTTGGTATATATTCAGTATTTGTTTCCACTTATTTGTATCTTTAACATTGTTAAAATGTCAATACTACCCAAAGAAATCTACAGATTTAATGCAACCCTTATCGAAATACCAGTGGCATTTTTCACAGAACTAGAACAAATAAACATAAATGTATATGGAAACACAAAAACTTTGAATCCCCACAGCCATTTTGAGAAAGAAAAAATAAAGTTGGAGGTATCACACTACCTAATATCAAAGTATACTGTAACTTTGGTTACAGTCATCAAAACAACATGGTATTGGCATAAAAACCAACATATAGATCAATAGAACAGAATGGAGATCCCATTTCTATATGGTCAATTAATTATGACAAATAAGGCAAGAATATATAATGGGGTAAAGACAATCTATTCATCCAATGCTTTTGGGAAAAACTGTACAGATACTTGTGAAAAATAAAAGTAGACCACCTTCTTACAGTATATACAAGAATAAACTAAAGATGGATTAAAGACTTACTTAGAAGATCTGAAATCATAAAAGTTCAACATGAATACTAAGGTAGTAAACTCTCTGACATTGTTCTTGGTAATATTTTTTCTGATAAATCTCCTAAGGCAAGGGAAACAAAGAAGGAATGAACAAATGGGACTATATCAAACTCACAAGCATGTAAGCAGCAAAGGAAATCATCAACAAAATGAAAAAACAACCTACTGAATGGGAGAACATAGTCACCAATGATACACCCAATAAGGGATTAATACTCAGTATCTTTAAGAACTCATACAACTTAACACCAACCCCTCTCCCCCAAAAAAATCCAAGCAAAAAATGGGCAGATCACCTAAATAGACATTTCTTCCTTTGAGATTGCACGGATGGACCTAGAGGATATTATGCTAAATGAAATAAGTCAGACAGAGAAAGTCAAATACCATATGATTTCAGTTATATTTGGAATCTAAGGAACAAAATAAATGAACAAATAAAGCAGAAACACTTATAGATAAAGAACAAACTGATGGTTGACAGACTGGAGGATGGTTGGGGGGTTTGAAAAGTGAAGGGATTAAGAAGTACAAATTGTAGTTGCAAACTAGTTGCAAGAATGTACAGTACAGCATAGGGAATATATCAATAGCATTGTAATAACTAGGTATAGTATCAGGTTAGTACTAGACTTATGGGGTGATCAACTTTGTAAGTTATATAAATGTCTAACTACTATGCTATACACCTACCTGCAACTAGTATCAAATAATATTTAATGCCAACTGTAATTGGGGAAAAGAAGTGTATCTGAAAAGATAATGTGAAAAGATCAACCAAAAAGTAAAATGTTAAAAAAGAAATTTTGGGAGCTTGCCTCATGGTAAATTGAACTTTTGACCCCAATTCACCCATTCCTGTATTCATGCCTTTTACTATGTAACTAGCTGTTTTTCTCTGAAAAGGCAGAGAAAAACTTTGGGCTTACTTCAGTTAGAGAGATGTTAATAAAAGTGATGCAAGTAAGGGTTTGAAGTGTGCATGCAAAATTAAGCATGTGCTCTTGAATTTTTGCCAGCACCATAAGCAAGCCCACTAGTCACAGGAGGATGAGACACACATGGAGAGAGCATCTCCACAACCTTGCGGTGAGGGGTAGAGCATCTCCAGCTCCTCCCATGGAAGCAGAGCTGGCCAATCAAGTTCCACTTGTTCTAGCCAAACCACAGCCAAGTCCAGGAACCATGAGAGTAAATGCTTATTTCTGCATGTCAGTAAGATTTCCTTTCTTTCTTTTTCTTATGGAGCTAATTAAAACAAAGCTGTAATTTAAATAGATTTGGCACAATAATAAATATATGGATAGAACTAAATGTATATTTAGTCTCAGTACATGATATAGGTGGCATTTAAAAGCAATAAGTAGGGCAGATCTGATCAATCAATATGCTTTGACAACTGGCTGTACATGTGAGGAAAAAAATTCAGTTAGATCTTTCACTACATAAACAATTTACTGATAGATTAAGAGGCACATGTGTATCTCCTCCTTCCACTCCTTAAGTCACATAAATTGTCCCAAAAATGTACAAGTAGAGAAATACAATATTCAGTAAATATAACAAAATATATAAATAGATTAAAATTTACTAATAGTTAGAGACATACAAACCAAACCATGAAATATAATATTCTGACTACTATATTGACAGATTTTAAAGCAAATTCTAACACCTAGTGCCAATGAGGGCATGAAGAAATGGAAACTCCCATGTATTGTGGCTGTGTTATAAAATACTGCAGCCTTTTTAAAGGGTAATTTGACAGTATATATGCAAATCTAAAATATGAATTTACTTTGGCCAGGCAACACTATTTTCAGTTATCTATTTGCAGAAATACATTTGTACAAAGTGTATGTAAGATATTTAATGTAACATGGTATGCTATAGTGAAAATGAGAAGCAATATAAATATTTGTAAATAAAAGACCATATCAATTATGGATACAACCATTTCCATCAGTCATTAAATAGAATATTATGTCTCCCTTGCTGGTAGCACAGTGGATAAGGCGCTGGCCTATGAACCCAAAGGTCACGGGTTCGATTCCCCAGTCAGGGCACATAACCAGGTTGCAAGCCAGGTCTCCAGCCAGGTCTGAAGCTGGAAGCAGGTAAAAGGCAACCATATGTTTCTGTTTCTCTCTCTCTCTGCCTCTCTCCCTTCCCCTCTATTTAAAAATAATAAATAAAACCTTTTTTAAAAAAAAGAATATTATGTATTGATATAGAAAACTCTCTAAGATATACGGTGCAAGAAAGTAAGGTAAGTAACATGCAAAACACAATCCTATTTGTTATTTAAAAAATCCACACTCTGTAGATGTATATATATATGGACACCGATATGTAAAATTTTAGATAAGTACCCAGAACAATTTACACAGTTAAAGTTGGTTTCTTCTGGAGATTTTCTAGGATTGGATGGTAAAAAGGGGAAATCTAGCCCTAGCTGGTGCGGCTCAGTGGATTGAGCACCTGAGCACCAGCCAGGTTGCAAATCAAAGTGTTGCTGGTTTGATTCCCAGTCAGGGCACAGGCCTGAGTTGTGGGCCAGGTCCCCAGTTGGGGGCACACAAGAGGCAACTACACAGGGATGTTTCTCTCCCTCTCATTCTCCCTCTCCTCCACTCTCTCTAAAAGTAAACAAATAAAGTCTTTACAAAATAAGAGGAAAGTCCTCTTTTAACTCAATATGAGTACGTGTGTATATTTGCAAAGGACAGTGTATTCAATTAATTGTTAATTAAAAATTAAAACATTCAAAAGTACATAAGTTGATAAATATACACCAAATGTTAACAGTGGCTCTGGTTTGTATATCTCCGAGATCTTTTTATGCTTTCATTATTTTTAGTCCTATAAGATTTTCATTATCAGAAAAAAAAATTACTTTTTAAAATATGGCCCCCTGGCTACTACACAGTGGATAAGGCGTCGGCCTGAGAACCCAAAGGTCCCTGGTTCGCTTCCCCAGCCAGGGCACATAACCAGGTTGCAAGCCAGGTCTCCAGCCAGGTGTGTAGCTGGAGGCAGGTAAAAGACAACCATCCATTGATACCTCTCTCCCTCTTTGCCTCTCTCCCTACACCTCTCTTTAAAAATAATAAATAAAAATCTTTAAATAAATAAATAAATAAAATATGGTTGCATTTAGTGAAAGTACCAATTTAAGAAGAGGTGACCGGGCGGGAAGATGGCGACAGGGTAGACAGCAGTGCTGATGGTATTCTCGAGTACCAAAGCAGCTAGAGGACAAGATAGGGAGCTTGAGAAGTCTTCAGGACCCTAGGAATTGGAGCGGGCAGCATCTGGACACAGGGGAGCACAGCCCAGAGGCAGAGGAAGCCAGCAGGACAGGAGGTGAGGCGTTCCTGACCAACCGACCAGCCGGGGGGCCGAGGTCGGCTCTGGGCAGTGGCGGCTCTGCCCAGGGGGGCGAGTTTGACTGGGGCCAGCTCCTGGCTCCCTGGCAACTGGAAGTCTCAACAGTGAAGTGCGGGTGGCGAGGGCAAACGCCGTAGGGAACGCAGAATTGAACTCTTACAGGGGAGGGACTGTGTGAGACACTCACTCCGGCAACAGGGAGAGGAGGCTCCGCATGGGGCTAGAGGTGGAGAAGAGTCCTGCGGGAAGCCGGAGCTGGGGAGCAGGGAAGTGCACCGGCCTGGGCGGCAAGAGGGCGGAAAAAGGTGCTGCTGGGCCACCAGGGAAACAGGGAAACAGCAGCTAGAAGCCCCTTGGGGCGGGGGAGGCCCAGCCCTGCGCAACCACACAGGCCCCCAGGCTCACAGAAACTCCAAACTGCGAACTGGGAACTAGTAGCGGGGGCAACTGACCCCCCATTGCCAGAGACAAAGGCTGCACTGCCCACGCCTGGGAGGGGCTCATCACAGAGGCCGCCTAAAGGAATTCTCAGAGAGCTGGTTGGCTTGGAGGAGTGGTGCCCGCCACGGAGGGGCGGGGCAGTGTAGGCGGACCCCAGACAGTGTTGACAGACAGGGGCGTCCTCCTCCCAGAACTGCGGGGGTGGGGCCAGTAGTCACAGGGACCGGCAAAGTTGCGGGCTGCCATGCAGCGGTGCTGGGTGCTCGTCCCAAGCAGGAACCTCCGCCAGGAGTGGGAGGGGACACCCTGCTGGCTCCAGAATACCGACAGCCCTAAAACCCAGCCAGGCTGCGGAAGGTCCAGCCTATCTGGGGGCAGACACTCAGAATCAGCCCTGACTGTGACAATCAGAGGCCCTGCCACACGCCAAGACCGGCTAGTATATAGACTATAGACTGTAAAGTCCTGACCAAGAAAAAGAGGCAGCCTCGGGAAAGGGATTGCTGCCAATCTCAAGCACCTGAGTTATACCGAGAGCAATATGAACTATTAATCCCCAACATATCCTTTGCAAAAGTTACTTCTCACATATTCTTAATCCCCCCATACCTCAATCCACCTAAATATCCAAGACCCTCCCCTACTCTCGAATTAAAGTCTACTCACTCTGTGGCTATAACGCATTCCCAGTCCTTAATCTAAGTATTCCTCCCTTCCCCAGCCTTTCTAAACCCTTTCTTTATTCTTTTCTTCCTTCCTCTCTTTTTTTTTTTTTATTTTTTTTTAATTTTTCTTTTCTTTTTCTTCCTGGTAATGCCCACAGGTTCTGGCTCCACCTGGACCAATCAGAAATCATAAAGGGGGAACACACAGCTAAAACCTTTCTTTATTAATATTGATTTCTCTTTGTCTTGTGACTTTCTCCCCACCCCTCTTTTATTTATTTATTTATTTATTTATTCTTTCTTTCTCCTTTCTTTTCTCCCTGATAAAACCCACTGGTCCTGGCTCCACCTGGACCAAACAGAGACCATAAAGGGTGAACAGACACCTAAACCTTTTCTTTATTAATATAGATTTCTCTTTCTCTTGTGACTTTCTCCCTTCTTTTCTTTCTTTTTTTCCCCTCTGCTAAAAGCCCTCAGGTTCAGGCTCCATCTGGACCAGTCAGGGATTATTAAGGATGAACAGCCATCTAAGCTCTTTCTTCTTATTATTATTATCGTTTTTATTTCTTTTTTCCTTTTGCATTTTTTTTTTTTTTTTTTTTTTTTTTTTTTTTTTTTTTTTTTTTTTTTTTTTTTTTTTTTTTTTTTTTTTTTTTTTTTTTTTTTTTTTTTTTTTTTTTTTTTTTTTTTTTTTTTTTTTTT